>JAEPRB010000403.1:0-24972 GCA_016758965.1 Circinella minor
ATTTTGGAAGGTTTAAACATGGACAACAACCTCAGAAACTCATATTTTATTAAGTGAATTTATTCACAATTTTAATTTTTTTTTCAGGAACAGACTCAACAGAGGAAATTTCATCGTGGGTCTGAAGTCCTGCTAAATTTATCGGACCTTGGTCTCAGACCCACTGTGAGAGTTGAAAATACCCACACAGTATTTTGACAAACGAATTCACTACGGATGTTTGTAATGAAGGACGCCACATCTGATAATAGCATATATAAAGAATTTGCAAAATGTAATGCAGTGTGTACATCGACTTGTTCAGTACTAATGGTATCATGTACAAAAAGATCAATAGAACGAGTGATTCCGGAAAGACGATATTGAACAAGTCGTAGTTGATGATCAAGTTGCTGTGTTCATGCTGAAAGTCCAAGATTATGATTGAGTGGAGGTGCGGCGTATTGTCTTCAGGTATTTCTAGGACACTCATGTAAAAAACTACAATGAGTATCTTCATCCATGATACTGCGAAAAAAGTCCTGCACCATACCAGGTAGAGCCTTAACTAGTGCAGGGTAGGTGCTTGTTCCAATGGATCAACGTATCGAAAAACAAATCGCACCACTTAATTTCAAGATATGTCAATTCGCGATCTTTAAAATAGTAAAAGAATTAATTGCCGCGCGGTATTTGACAAATGACTCTATCGAATGTAATCAATTATGCACAACCAAGCGTAACTTTAATTTACCATGCTGATACTTGTTCTATACATATCAAGGTGGTCCTATTCACCCAGAATTGTTTGACAAAAGATGGTGGTTATCAAGTACAGAAGGTAAACAATGATATTTACTATATCTTATATAAGCATAGACTTTAATATGGTATATATATATATGTATGTGTGTGTTGCTAATTATATTTGATGTATATGATCTTTATAAAAATATATAGACAACACTACAATGTCACAACATTATATACAAAACACTGAACATACGTAGTATTATGGTTGATGATGACCTTCACATTTTGAACGAATACCAAAAAGTGAAATCCTAGATTGTTGATACATACATGAACTGTGAAGATAATAAGCAGCGCCAATATTTCATCAATATACTCAATTCTGCTATTGAGTCGTTCAAACTTCCCCCAATTAAAAGGCTGACTTTACCCTGTTCAGTACAAGCTAAAGGACGTCCTTCAAAACGAGCCATTGGTTCAAGATTACCATCAGGGTATGAAATTGAAGAAAAAAACATAGCTTGGCAAATAAAAGATTCAAAGAAGATATTGAAGGAGAAAGAAGCATCGAAAAAGAAGAAGAAAACATCATTACCAGAAATCAAGGAGGAAGATACAGCAAGTCCCAACAAAAGGTCCAGAACAGAAGAGGAATTGTAAGTTATTATACATTATGTTTATTATTAAATATGTTATTATATAGAGTTTTTAACTAAGATTATTTATTTAAATACCTATTTTTTGGCTTTTACACATAGGATCATTCATGAAGATATTCTGTCAGAATGTAAGGTTAGCAAAATCAGTATCAAATTCGACGGTTGGTGTGGATTTCGTACAGTAGCATACTTTATTTATAGTGATGAAGACAAATTTTTGGATGTAAAAGAAAAAATGTATCTGTACACCAGGAATAACAAAGAACTCTGCCTCGATTACATCTGTGGTGGATGCCAGTGGTTATATGATGAAATATTAAAACAGATAGCATATGGTGTCGAGCCTAAGCTTCAGTTACAGAATAGCTGCCCCTTGACGTATTGGCTTGATAGAACAACGGATTGCCAAATTGTGGCGAACACATTTTCTATACTGATAGCTACATCTTCATCTATTGCACCTGGCACCAAGCATCCTAATTATGACTCTAAACTGTTTCTTCCGTTTGATATCCCTAAGAAGCCTATTCAGCCTGAGATAATGCATTTTGTTGACGGCAATCATTGGGAATCAATCAAAAGAAGAAAAGCTCAGAAGATGATATGGCCACCAGTATCTGAGGAATGAGGATTACTTGCCGATTTGGATAGCTCGTGGTTGAAGTGAGCATAGTTACAAAACTTCATAGAAGTATATTCACCACTTGAACCCACCAAAAACACCTCCAAAAACAAAACCAAATACAGATGTCGATCATCCAATCGCCATTAAGAAAGATACTCTTGATGATGCTTGGCTAGAAGCAGATCTATTGAACCCATATGAAAATTACAATGGTAAATAATAATAGTCTAAAATAAAAAAAAATAAAAAACCAACAAAAAAAAGCACACAAATATAGATTTATAAAAGATAATTAATCACTAGATATGTATTGTATATAACTATAATAGATGTAATCAGGTGTCCTTTTTGCTCTATTCCTCTTGGATTACCTATACCCGCACCAATACAAAAGGTCTATAGTGAATACCAGAAAAAAAATGAAATATTCAAGCAAAGGCACTGCAATGCAATCAAAAAGAAAGTCTATAGTCACCCTAATCTTATGCATGACAAGACGCTGGAACGCTTCGTTAGTATTGATGAACAAGTAGAGTTTTGCCGTGTACATAAGTTGGAGTTTAAATACAAGAAAGAAGCCAGGGAAAATGGATATCCTATGGATATCAATTTCTATCTTCTGCGCAAACGAGTATCCCAACACACACCAACAATGCTTCAGATCGTGCAAGGTACCTTAAAAAGTAAATTCCGAGAAGATGAAGAAACCTTTATAAATAATAATGATAAAGCATATTCAAGGTCAGTGAAAGGAAGACTAGTTTGATTTGAAAAAGCATCAGTAATTATATTTCGCATTATATTATCTCACATTATGTAATCATCTAAATACACCATAATCATATAATAACATTATGCTATTTTTTATCTTGATAATAGAGTGGATACTATGGACGTACGGGTGCAAGTATTATTATGCATGTGTTTTAAAAAGTGCTTATTTTTACACAAAAAATAATTGCTTCTGACACTGCACCGCTATTACCAATGGTTTTTATCCAACAAGTACTAATCCCAGAATGTGCAGTTCGACTGATTCAGGAAGACCATAACAATATTTCATATGAAGAATCATTACAGATTCTTAATGATAGTCATGAATTTGGCTCATATGTTCATTATAAAATACAAGACGAAGTAAATGTCTAGCTACACTGATTTATTTTATCAAATTTTGATCTTTTAATTATTCTACATTGCTATTATCTCTTGCTTTTATCAAACTAAATTATCTCTTATTATTTTGTATTATCCTATTTACGTACTATCTTTACTCACTTTATTTCCTACATATAATGTTTTTTATTTCACTCTATCTTTTTATCTTATTTTAATTTATATCATCCTTTTTTATTTTATAAATCTTTCTTTATTTTATATATCTCCTATTTATAATTACATATATCCAGAGCACTACAACGCCCCGATATAATTCCTGTATATAGTTACTAGTTTAATACATCTTTGGGTTATATGCACGAACCATTTGGATTATCTATCAGATTATTTTTTATCTATTTAAACTATATTAAATGGTATATTACATGGTTATATATAAAATTATTCTCTATAATCTATAATCTATAATCTATTGTAGTATAGACAGTATTTATAAAGAATAATAGAGAAGACTTTATATAAAGCCATCCTCATTAATCATTATATCCAAAAAATAAAAATTCATGCAAAAAGAAAAAAAAAACTTTGGTAGTTTTTATTTCAAAGTTAAAAAAAAAATGAAAAGGCAAAATTAATATTGGGTCAAAGTCAAAGTCAGACTACAGGCGTGACCCGTAATAAATACAAATTTATATAAAATGACCTTTATTTGATATGTTAGACAAAATAATTGATAGGGTTATAATAATAAAAATACTCACCAGTATTACAAACTGGTCAAACTTAGAATAAGAATTGAAAATATAAAATAAAGAAAAAGGGTAATGATTGTTGTATCTAACACATATAATTCATAAAGATAATAATTTGTCATTTTAATTATTAAAGTATAGCGTATCTTTAATTATGCTTTGCTGACATTTCGTGTACTTCCCTATTTGGACCATGATTTGTAAGAACATAGAAGTCCATCTTCTATAATGATAACAGATAACAGCTGCATAGATATATCATATCGTCAACCGCTCAAAGTCTAATCTTAATATCATTAATCTTATATTTATAATTCACATGGCCATGACAAATTTAAATCTTATGTATAACTATATACACATATCAATATATCCCACCAATAATAAGATTCATATAAATAGTGATAATATTTTATTTTAATAAACTTCAGTTCAATTATTGTTCTTTTGGGTCTCATTGACTTTTTAACGTCTCTTTATTTTTATTATATTTGATTGATATAACAATGATATAATGATTTATAACTAAGCTACATTTATAGAGAAATAGAATTGTTTGTGTGACAGCTTATTGTTGTTCTGGTTAAAAATAAAAATAGCAATTATATTAAATTACACTTCAGGCACAGCATGCCATAGCGATCCTAACATGCCCCCTCCATGCTGCGCCTATACTCAGACTTTTGCTGCGCCCATAGTAATTCTCAAAAAAAATACCGTAAATCATGTTAAATCCTATAAAAATCCTATAAACTATACCTATTTGAGAATTGGGGCAAAAAAATACTGCAAAAAAATATAAATACTGTAAAATTTTGTAAAGTCATGTAAAATGATCATATCTGGTTTACTTATAACATATTTATTTTTAAAAAAAGGCTCAACTGGCATTTGTATGTATTAGAAAAATTGTTATAATATGTAAGCATAAAAGGATATACCTACCGAAAAGAATGCCAAATTTAGAAGGATAAATAGCTATAAAAGTATATTGAGCTCCAAAAAATATATAACAAAAAATACTATTTGAAACTTCTAATAATAATGTTCATTGAGTTATTGAACTTGCATTTATATATGATTGCTTTAATGAAGTCATGCATGGAGGACGGTTGGGTACATATTATACTATTCATGTTATAAAAGCAGAAACCACAGAATATGTAATAATACTCTTTGTATACGTTTTATAGGCAATAAACGCGCAATGGAGATGCAAGTACAGCTTAGCAAAGCTTTGAAGAAGGTGGATAGTATTGTCCAGGAACATAACAATAATAATCCTACATCGCATAAAGTATCTAATACTTACCTGGAAGCTACTTATATTTAAATATCACAGTCTAAATACTTAATATTACAATTGTTCTTTATAGCACTTATCACAAAAAATATTTTGAAAAAAGAGAGTGCCTTTCGTTGAGAGTGCAATATTTTAGGTAGTGAAGGACGACTATACCTTGTAATGCAACTTCGTGAAAGTGTAACTGGAGAGTTAGCCATGCTTAAGGTTTGTTTTAATATTACTTTTACGTCTTATTTATATGAATATATTGGACATATTTTAACATCTTTAATACTTAATAGAAAGATGTCATAAATATCACTCATTTTTTTCAGAACAAATTACAGCATTACGTTTCGCAATGAATAATATGCATAGTTATAACAACGAATTTGAGGAGCAAGGTGTAGAAACTTTGTTGAAACATAAAGTAAAAAAAGTTCACCACCTGTTTATAAAACAAAGTGATATACTTTTCTAAGTGGTATCAGATAGGGAACCTGACGATGTGGCTGCACCATAAAAAAAATGTTAAGGTTTGGCCACTTTTGACCACTTGTTGTTACTTGTGATACAATTTTTTTTGCTCTTACCATATTTATAATAATTGCAGTACAGACAGGTAGCTTAAACAACCGCACTAGGATATTAAATGACAGCAAGTATTTTTATGACACTTATAAAATGTATTTACAAGCCATGTGTTGTATTAATCAAAATTAATAAAATAAAAAATGAGACAGTAATAAGTCAAAAAATTAAACTGAAGTTTACTAAAATAAAATATTATCATTATTATTATTAAATACTTATCAATAGCCAGGTATATCAATATATGTATATGAAACAGGTATAGCCTTCCAATTTGTTCATGACTATAAATACTGACAATAAAATAAAGGTTCTAAGTCATATACCTTTTGCCGTTGACAAAAAGATATATATCAATGCAGCTGCCAATTGTTAGCAATATTTTGATCATCAAAACATATAAGAAACATACAACTCTCAGTGAAACATAATTGATGGTTTTAGCTGTATTCAAACATATAAAAAAATAAACGACTGTCTATGAAAACATTGTTGGTTGGATACAACACCACAAAGGTTACTCAAAATAGTTTATTACGTTTTATACATATTATTCGAACACTAGATTCCCTCTTATTATATCAGTGTGTCAATTCTAGTACTAACATTTTTTTTCCACACTTGTGTTTATTTTTTTTTTATATCATTCCCTCAATTTTGTTTTACTAACTTTCGTTTTTCCTTTCTTCAACATCTGTCATGACAATGAGTACTAATACTTCGTTCAATAATTTGTTTTCTAATGAAGACATCTTTAATCAACAGGAACAAGTTTCATTAACAAACCGCTTCGAGATTTCCGAAGATCTCAACATTCTCAAGTAAGATGTTCACAAGTTAGAGGAGAAATTTGATAAGTTCAAGGAGGATACTGAAAAAAGGTTTGAACGCATTGAAAATGCATTATTTGCTGCAACAAAACAAAGAGAGCAAATAATTATTTTGCTTCAAAAGCTCTCAGATAAGGCATAGTTTATATGACAATGCAAAAACTTACAGCATTATATTAGCTTTCTTATTATTAACAGAATATTTTTTATTGTCATGTATAGGTCGCAGCCCCCAGCCCTCCCCCTGCTTCATCCGATGTTGCTTCACCTCTACCACATTCATTCCTGGTGCCAAAATCTAAGTCAAAGAAGGTTATTTTAGAAGCACTTACAGACATAGATGGTTCCGCTGAACAAGGTAAGCAAACCCTGATAACGCTTCAATATACAATTGAACGCGTTATCAAGGGTAAGGAAGCAGAAGTCTATGCTGATATCAAGAAGACATCTTGGTCAGCGCTGAGTACTATCCAGAAAGATCTGAAGGATTCGGTAATTAATGAGGTAGTCCAAGAAGTTAAAGAAGTGCTACCTCAATTTCCGTATGATCTGAATGGTAATAATTGGATCATTCAATTTTTGTTGCGCAAGAGATAGAACAACGTTGGAATTAGTTAGAGGCGTCACGAAGGGAATGAAAGTAACAAACGATGTAGACTTAGTTTGTAAGTAAACACTATTCTCAGATTCAACCATAACATATGCTGTAGTAATATAAGAAATGGAGTTACTAACTTTTTTTTATCTATGGTAGTGACTCTATCTCTGACTAATGAGGTAGGTATCCTTTGTTCAGCATAGCTACATTAATAACTAACATCAATAAACATAACATCTTATTTGATAATAAATCATAAAATATTTTATAGTACTAATTTTTATCATGTATGTTTCTTGAAAAATAGTTAGATAGTTAGATAGATATTTTGTTTTTGTCTTTACCTAGTAGTTTTTGTATGTTCCATAGTTGTCTTGGTTCAACTATTTTAATAAAATTATTCAATATTATATATTCATTCATTCAAAAGAATAAGCCACCAATAAGCTTCTATGAGGCTTCAGTTATAACTCATCTCATTTAGCCACCGATAATAATTTGGTATAACACAATCATTTATACATGTTTTTGGAATGAATAATACAACTTTGATTAGAACAGCGACAGTTTGTCGGGTTTGTAGTTCTAAAAAAATGGTGTTACTCTGGATTGAACGAGCGCTTTTGTACCACACAGAGTTTGGCCGCATTTGGCTGCATTTGGCTGCATTTGGCTGCATTTGGCCACAAGTGAATATTGCAGCCAAATGCAGCCAAAACTTTTTTTATAGTGCAGCATGTTCACCACATGTTGACCAAGCTCTTTCATGAGTGATATTAATGTCAAATCCTGACTCGTTTAAAAACACACAATTCTGAAGGTAAACCATCCCTTTCTTTAGCCACTCCTTTACCCAAACAGCCCATTTCTCAATCACAGTAGTGCTATTTCTTACAGTAGTGTTATATCAATCAAATATAATAAAAATAAAGAGACGTTAAAAAGTCAACAAGACCCAAAAGAACAATAATTGAACTGAAGTTTATTAAAATAAAATATTATCTCTATTTATATGAATCTTATTATCAGTGGGATATATATTGATATGTGTATATAGCTATACATAAGATTTAAATTTGTCATGGCCGTGTGAATTATGAATATAAGATTAATGATATCAATATTAGACTTTGAGCAGTTGACGATATGATATATCTACGCAGCTGTTATCTGTTATCATTATAGAAGATAGACTTCTGTGTTCTTATAAATCATGGTCCAAATAGGGAAGTACACGAAATGTCAGCAAAGCATAATTAAAGATATGCTATACTTTAATAATTAAAATGACAAATAATTATCTTTATGAATAATATGTATTGGATACAACACTTATCATCAAAGATGTTACCTCTTCCATCTTCAGAATAAAAAATTATGTTAGAATCCATTTTGAGTTAATTGAGTAAAAAGCTATGATGAGAAGTTGACATGATCGATTTATTTTAAGGGGTGACCAATTGATGCTAGCTAAAAAAACATTTTATGTCCAGTGTATTGTCATAGCCATAAATAGTAGTGACTCTACTTTTCCTTTTTTATCCATTTGTGATACTTCTTTTGTAAACGTATTTTATTTTTATATTGCCATGTAGTTAATCCATATCACTGTCACATCATCATAATAATTATTCGAACACGTAGTCAACCCTTAGTCACAAACATGTATATTATTATTATTAGTTTATTGTATATCTTATTAATAGTTTAGAAAATATATAAATACCCCTTCACATTTCATATAATAAAGGATCATCTTACAAGTTATATTTTATTCTTTTATTATCTTTTGTTCCATTCTATTTTTATTGGCTATGGTACTGATCTGCCAAAAATTAATATGACAGTATTATGACACTACTGTTGTGTCGTAATATATTTTGGCGGATAACACCGTAGCCAATTAGAAATAGAATAGAACAAAAGATAATAAATAAATAAAGTATAAGTTGAAAGATAATGTTTTATTATATGAAATGTGAAGGAGTATTTATATATTTTCTGAACTACTTATAAGGTATATGATAAACTAATAATGATAATATATGTGTTTGTGACTGAGGGTTGACTACGTGTTTGAATAATTATTATGATGATGTGACAGTGATATGGATTAACTACATGGCAATATAAAAATAAAATACATTTACAAAAGAAGTATCACAAATAGATAAAAAAGGAAGAGTAGAGTTACTGCTATTTATGGCTACAACAACAGTTGTTTCTTTTAACTAAAAGAGTTAAAAGAATGCGTCGACCGAGAATCGAACTCGGGTCATCCGCGTGGCAGGCGGATATTATACCACTAAACCATCGACGCCGCTCTTTTTTGACACGCTGTGGAACGGATCATTTGGCCAAGCTGTTAATGCCTCATATTTACCCAAAATGCTTACATAATCGACCCTGAACCTATCCATCCGGATAATCATTTTCTTAACCTCCGTGAGTTTTAAACTAATTCATTCCCTTTTACATTCCTTCATCTTTTCCGATAGTCCATCCATATTTTAGTAACTTATTCCCTCTATCATTTTCTAGTCTATTATTTTCTAACTCCCATCAGACTATTTTATACACTTATTATTTTAGTTTATTTTACCTCCTAGTTTCCTTATAGTCAATCCATATTAGACACGATTCCTTATTTTTATTGTATCCTATGTTCTTCTATCTTTTATCCATTTCTTTTTTTTAGTTGTCAAATTACCTTATAATTATTAGTGTTATCATCATCATCATTATTACCCTGCCAACACATAATTAGAATATTTCATCATAAATCCATCCCTATAAATAACCATCAATTTTTAAGTAATAAAAAATATCTAGTAATTCACCTTTTATTATTTCCTGTTGGAATCGATCCGTTTTTCCTGTAATAATCCTGTTATTGGATTAATTGTTGTTTGTTCTGGTATAAACATAATTATTACACCCTTTTGTTATTTTATTGTTATTTTTATCTTGCAGTTACTGGCTGTGTCCATTTTATTTTATTCTCTTATTATTTTACCCTCACACCCAGAGGATTATCTTATTTTCCCTGTGCCGTACGTGTCACTTTTGACACGGAGTGTGTGAGGTTTTGCGGCCTCATACCTCTGGATCTTAATCGAGAAGTTCACCGGTGATCTGATTGGCTCTGGCGGCAGATTATTCTGTCCGTCTATGCCGATCATAGCTTTTTTTTATTTTCCTTTTTCAACCACTTCTTTGAAGTTTTGTCTTAATTATTTTTATTTATTTTATTCTATTTTTATTCTTTTATTTGGGGACTCGACTCTACTTTACTCTTTTATTATCTGGTCCTACAACAATTATCCTTCTTATGCTACTTAATTTTCTTTATATTTTTCGTTATCGTACCTTGAACTCTAACACATTTTCTTTTCGACCCTCTTTCCATAACCTTATTTCAAACATCCCTCATATTTATCATGATTATTATCACCGTCCGTATATTTCTCTAACTTTATTTTCTTGAACTTTATTATTTTCTATTCCGTTGCCATCTATCTATCATTTCGCTCATATATTTTTCTAACTCTATTTTTCTCCTAACCTTATTATTTTATTACTCTGTTGTTATCTACTTTTATCCCGTTCATCTATTTTCTCAACCTTATTCTTACTATCTTGTTGTTAGTTTTACCATCATTTATTCCTCCTCTTCTTGGTAACTAAATTATGGTTGAATCTCCCTTCCCTTATTCGAATCGTATCCTCACCTCGTTTTCTTATAAAACCTTATTATATTTCTTTATTACCAATACTTCTGTTGTCCCCATCCGTATCCACCCGTATTTTTCTCTATTGATCAAAGGATCTATTACGATCTAATCATCATTTTATATAGCTAAGAATTTTATTTATTTTTGATATCTCTTAATCATTTTGCCTGAGTATAAAAGGTAAAAATCTAATAAATGCACAAGGACGAATTTTGCTCTTTCGCTCCGGTATAATAACTTTTGGTTAAATTTTATTTTATTTATTTTTGATATTTTCTTTCGAAATCGTTGTGAGATTCCTTGGGGTGATCTCAGTTATATTTTTCTTATATTACCTTTTTTTTTCTCTTTCTTATATATCTTATTCACCCTATACTCAACCCGTAACTTCTTTAAACCCACTTATTGCTATTTCCCCTATTTTGTAATCCTTTCTATTTTTGTTCTTTATTTATTTTTCTTACCTTTTTATCATAACATCAAAGCACCACACGTGTCACTTTTTGACACGTTGTGTGGTAGTTTTGTTTGGTCAGACCAAACATAAGGTTCACGTGATTTGTGAATTAGAATTGATCCTTGGGTGGTCATGTGACCATTCAAGTATGTATAAATATGGGGGGTTTAGCCGCGAATTAATAAATCTTCATCTTTTCTACCTTTTTCACTTTTACTTTTACCTTTTCTTTTCTTTTATTTTGACAGACTTTTCAACAAGGGAATCTCCACCATGTGTCAAATTGGGGGGTTGACTGGGATCATAACAGAAGGAAATTGTGTCATGCCAGTATTATTATTTACGTTACCTATTTATCTACTATTTTTTTTTAAAATATGTCCTATACCATACATAACAAGATATTCAAGTTTATTTCCGCACCGGGAACTTTTTCTGGAACAAAGAGAGACGAAAATCCAACCGTCTGGCTTAGTGAAATCAAACGTTTGTGGCAAAGGGGAAACTTTACCGATGACGAAGTATTGTTAATTGCAGGTTCTAATCTAAAAGGTCAAGCTGGTCTTTGGTGGACGTCATTGGAAGATTCTATCCTAACTTGGGATGCTTTCGAAGAAGCTTTTCGTACATGATTTATCTCAGCAGAACATCGAGAAGCTTGGTGGTCCGAAATTGAGGCGATTAAACAGTAGGATAATAAGTCAGTAGAAAGCATAGCTTATAAGTTACAAGAGTTGTTCGATTTGGTTGGTCCAGTGGATGAAATTTTTCAAATCCGCTATTTTACCCAAGCAATTGATCCAAATATTGCTTATCGAATGGAGGAGTCAGGTGTTTCTACATCTTGGAAACAAGCAGTTAACAAAGCGATACATATCCAAAATGCACAAAGAAAATATTTGAATGGTCAGGAACTTACTCAAAACCAAGGCGTCAAGAATCAAGTTGGTGCTTCAGTAGGTATTCCCCAATCAGCGGTCTCATCAGCTATTAAGCTAGAAGATTCGGTGTCACAAACGAATACGTTATTGTCGCAAGTTGCTGAAAGCTTAAAGGCGCATCAGTTACAATTAAATTCCTAAGTAACAACAAGAGGACCTACTCCGCCCAATTATCCACCTCGTCCTCCACCAAGATGCTGGCATTGCGGTGAAATTGGTCATGTCTCGAGTCGGTGTACACAGTCTAACCAACAACATAACAATAACCAGGGAAATAGCAACAGACGGCAGTAAAAGGTGATACTGTCGTCCCCAATAATTATTCACCTGGTAACAGTAATTCGGTAAGAAGGCCATTGCATCAGTCTAAGGTCAATTTGGTGCAAACAGCAGAGGTCTATGCCGTAAGAGGAAGGAAAAGAGGTGCATCAGATACATTATTAATAACTAATTTTCGTGGAGGAAAAAGACAAGGCGAATCACAAAAGTTACCTTTATTTAATCAACAAACAGTAACGGCATCATCATCTCGTACACCACCAAATTCGTCACCTCTACCACAAAGAATTCCAAGTAAACCCGCAAATAATCAAATTAATAAAACACTAAGAAAAAGACCAACACAAAGAAAATTACAAGTCGATCTAGAGAAGTCCGATGTATGGAAGAAATTGAAAGAAATCGATTCTGGCTTAAGCATGGCACAATGGTTGGCGCTTGACAAGGAGGCGTACATTGATGTTCGTGATGGATTAAAATTTTTACACGGTCGTAATATGACGAACAAGTCGAACCAAGCCATGGATATTAATGCGTTGGAGATCGATTCGAAAGATGAAATGAGTCAAGAAACTGATTGGGAAAGTACTTGGTCCGAAACATCAAGTCGTGGCGATGATTCCGATTCTGAAGAAAAGAACGACGATGAAGGTGCCGGTACAGAAGAAAATTATGACAGTGACGATCTTTCCAATTCTGAGGAAAACGACGATTACGATTCAGATGATACTGAATATAATTATCCGTACGACCTTCAAAATATGAAGAAGAGTATTCCATTGCGTGGTCCCGTTGTAATTAATGGTCAAGTCGTTCAGGCGATTTTCGATTCTGGTGCGAGCGTGTCAGTGATTAGTCAATCTTTGGTTGATAAATTACATTTGGTTTCGAGTGGTGATAAGCTGGCAGTATCTACAATGGATGAAAATTCGAATCGAGCTTGTAAAATCGTAAAGGATGTACCAATACGAGTGGCCGGAAAATTACGACCGGAGCACATGTGTATCGAAGCGACAAACAAACGTGATTTATGTCTACTAGGAACTACTTGGTTCAGAGCGTACAGTATTGTCCCAAAAATTGAACAGTCTACCCTTAGTATCCCTACCAAAAACGGGCGCGGTTATGTTGAATTACAGGCTGATTACCCCGAGGCCAGTAATACCAAAGGAAAAGCCAAGGAAGTTTTCGCTGTCGTTGTCGATTTGGTCAAAAAAGAAAAATTGATGCTAGAAAAAGAGCCAGAAGAGAATGATCCCGAGTTAAAATTTTATATCGAAGAAATACAAGGCCTGGTCGAATCCAAAGATGAGGAAAAAGCAATTGATGAATTACCTAAGGAACTCCAACATACGTTAGAACAATTTAAAGATATATTTTATGAGAATAGTGGGTTAGGTCGCGTAACTATTGCCAAGCATCACATCCCTACCACTACCAACAATCTCATCCGCTCAAAACCTTTCCGTTTGTCTTGGGAAGAAGAAAAACACTTACGTGAAGAAGTCAAAACAATGCTTGAACTTGGTCTAATATGTCCGTCAACTGGTCGATACTCGTCCCTGGTATATTTCGTACGTAAGGCTAATGGTAAATTACGTTTGGTGGTTGACTACCGTGCACTGAACAAACAATCAGTAGTTGAAAATTATCTGTTGCCGCACATTGATACCTTGTTGAGTTTGTTGGCAAGTAATGGGCCTCCGGTTTACTTCTCGACGTTGGATGCTGCTCAAGGGTATTGGCAGATTAAAATGGGTAATGATTCGATCGAGAAAACCAGTTTTATTTGTTCTGCTGGTACTTTTGTCTTTAACGTTATGCCGTTTGGGTTAGCTTCTGCTGCTGCAACTTTCCAACGTACGATGACTACTTTATTGTCTTCTTATATCGGTGACTTTGTACAAGTCTTTATCAATGATATTATTGTGTATTCGTGTTTGTTGGAAGAACATTGTCGTCATTTGCAGTTGGTGTTTGATGCCTGTCGATTGGTGAACTTACGTTTATGACAAGAAAAGTGTGTATTTGCCGCCAAAAGGGTCGAATATTTAGGTCATACTGTGTCTGCTGCCGGTGTTGAACCCAATAAAAAGAATGTCGAAAAGTTGTTGTCGATGAAAGCACCTGTTGACCATAAAGGAATTCGCTCGGTGTTGGGAATGGCCAGTTTCTATCGTCGTTTTGTGCCACTATACGCTAAGGTAGCAGAACCCTTGTTATGTCTGTTGAAGAAAGAAAAAGATTTTGTTTGGGGTAAAGATCAGGAAAAATCTTTTTTGGCGTTGAAGCATGCTTTGACACAGCCACCCATTCTTTCATTCCCAGATCAGCACCAAAAATAAATATTGACTACAGATGGGTCTGGTCAAGGATTATCAGCTATTTTGTCTCAAGTACCTTTAGAAGGCGGTGAAGAAACAGTGGTAGCTTATACTTCTCGTGTGGTCCGTGGGGCCGAAAAATCATATGTAGCCACTCACTTAGAGGCATTAGCTTTGGTTTGGGTGTGTAACAAGTTCCGCCATTATCTGGCCAGTCGGGAATTCTTGGTGCGCACTGATCACTCTTGTTTGAGATTTATTTTTGGACCTCATTCAAAACCACCAAGTCCAAAAATACAAAGATGGGTGGCCGCATTAATGGAATTCAATTTTACAGTGGAATACATCAAAGGTGAAAATAATCCTGCTGATGCTTTATCACGATTATTGTAATAATTCAATTATTTATTTTATACACTTTTTATTATTACATATTTTTATCATTATCCATATTTTTATTGGCACATATTTTTATTTTATTTTTCATATTTATCCATATTTCTTCTTATTATTCATTTTTATTATCCTCTATATATTTCTCTTATTATTATTTTCTACCCGTATTTTTATTATCCCTATACCTCGTTTCCGTTTTATTGTTATCTCACTTTTTATTGTGTCACACGAGTTTTTATTTTTATTTCCTTTTCTCTATCTCTCCACTTTCCATTTCCGGAATTATCATTCTTCCTTTTATTTTTGACATAACCTTTATTTTTGATCCCATTTTTATGCGATTTCGATACGATCCCTATTTTTACCTTTTTGACAACAAGAATTATGCATTCCTTTGATAAGGATACTTTATGATAATGATATAGTTTAAATCATTTAGATAGAATTATTTTTTTTATATAAATTGAACAAACGAATAAAGGATGAACGAGGACTCTCTTTCACCTTTTCTCTCCTTTCCTTAATTTTTGGTACCGAAGTCCAATATTTTTTATGATTTCTATTTGAACTTATTTTATTCTTATTACTTTTCATCTTCATTTTTTTTTATTATATATATATTAATCGTTATTATCTCTTTATCTTTTGCCCAATATTTTATCCTTTATTTTATTTCTCAGATTATTTTTTTAATATAATCTACATTATACTTTACTTTTTTTGGTTCCTTTTTATTTATTTTATTTTATTTTATTTTTACCCCTCTTTATCTATTTATTTTATCGTACTCTATTCATATTCTTTTTAATGGATTATCCCTTTTATCTATCTTTGGTACATTATCTTGCTCGCGAGAGATATCCCCTCGATTCTACTGAAAAGATCAAAAGAAAAATACAGTTCCATGCTAGCAAATATATGTTAGTTGATGAATGTTTATATAGTCGTTCTGAGGATACTGAATTACGAGGCCCTGAACTTTTATATGAAGGTATTGCAAATGAAGTCATCCAAGCCATGCATAATGAAGGCCATTTTGGAATAAATAATACTTGGCGCAGACTCAAAATGGCGTATACTGGTCCTGGCCTGTTTGAAAAAGTATGTATGTTAGTCCAAGGTTGTACTACTTGCCAATTCCGAGCAAGAGTAAGAAGAATTAGACATAATCCCGCGAAACCAATTGATACTCCCTCAGACCCATTTTTCATGGTTGGTTGCGATGCCGTTGGCCCAATTCATTATGAAGGAAAACCGCCAAAATACTTACTTGTTGCTATTGACTACTTGACCTGTTGGCCGATTGTGGCGGTCGTTGAAAATATTACTGAAGAAACCACCGCTGAATTTTTATTTACAAATGCTTGGTGTACCCCGTTATCTGTTAACTGATCGAGGATCGAATTTTAAGTTGCACTACGTGCGTGAATTTTTAAAAGGACTAGGATGTCGCTATGTTACTGCTACGTCAGCAAGAGCACAAGTGAACGGTATGTGCGAGAGAATGAATCAGGGCGTTGTGCAGACGATAGCAAAGCTGGCGCGTGAAAACAACGATGAAGAAGGTTGGGAAAAGTATGTCGGTCATGCGTTACTTGTGATAAGAACGATGCCAAATGAAGCAACAGGGTTATCACCGGCGAAATTACTATTTGGTTATAAATTGAGGACACCAGCTACTTGGCCGTCACCACGGGAAGATTTTGTTGAAGGAGAACTGGAAGATGCAATCATTAGTTGTACAAAAGTTATTGAACATATGTCAAGGCAGTTATGAGATGAGGCAAGGACGAAGGGCAAGGAACGTAAAAACAAAGACAAAATGTTGTATGATCGACGTGTCGAATTTAGAAGACCATTCAAGATAGGTGAACAGGTGTTGATGCGCGACAAAATTCCGCAAGGGAAATTTAGTGACAAATGGTTGGGTCCCATGGTTGTTGTTGGTATTGGTGGCAATGGTACCTATTATTTAGAAGGACCAAATTCAAGACGTTTGACTGCAGCTGTTAATGGAGATAATTTAAAAGCATTTTTCGAACATCGTATGATGATACCAGATGTTCAGGTCCAAAGAGCGATGAATCAATACCATGCGTGGATCGATCGTCGACGAGAAGACTAGTATTTTTTTTTTATTTTTTTTTTTATTTTTGGGAACATCTTTATTTTTTTTTATCCTTATTCTTATTACAATTATTACATTTTTTTTTCTTATTTTTTTTTATTGTTATTTTATTCTTCTTATTTTTTTTTTATCCTTATCCAAGTGGTATTCCGCCTGGTTGGGGGTATTGACACGTTGTGTGGTGAGGTTTCTGGCCTCACTCACTTAACAACAAAGGTCTAAACACAGAATCTCTTTTCTGTTCTTTATTGGCTCAAATGGAAAATTTATTCTTCTGCAGTCAATCATACTATTCCCTTTTCTGTCTATCAAAACCCATCGCCCTAATCCGTTATCATTTATTTCTTTTTCTACCCCTTTTTCCACTTTCGACTTTATCAATTATTTTATCGGCATTTTTCGTTATATCCATTATCTTTATTATTCCTTTTTCGCTATCCGTGCACTCTTGCATTATTCTTATTTTTATCTTTACCATTTCTGTACTTCTTTATTTCCGTACGTTTATTCCGTATAATTATTTTATTTGTTTATTTATTTATTATTCCTGTTATCATCCTATCTACCCTATTGTCATATTTTCTTGTTGTCAATTACTCTATTTTAACCTTATCTTATTCTATGCCTTTTTACTTATTTTTATTTTTATTAGAATGTCATGATCCGATATATTCATGATTATACCTTCACACTTTATTCTTCCCACATCCAAATTCATTTATCTTTTTCATTCCGTTCATTATTATTATTAATATTTTTCTATCTTATGTTCTTCTTTATCTTGTTGTCATTAACCTTTTAATCCTTATACACCCTCTATATCCATTATTCAAGTTTATCTACCTTTACCCGCCTAGATAATGTTATTATTATCATATTGTCATTCTCATATTTTTCATGTAATTTTCTTTCTATTATCCTCATTTGTACCTTATCTTATTTATCTTGTTGTCATTACTCTTATTCTTATCCCGTACCCTTATTTTTCTTTATTACGATTGTATCGTGTTTACCATAGAATAGTCATTAGAGAATTATTATTTTTATTTAATTTTTGAAAGATATATAAGGCGTAACCTTAAACAATAAAAGAGGACGAATTTTATCTTTTCGATCTGGATAGTAACTTTGAGTTTACTTTTGATTTTATTTATTTTTATTTCGTATTGATTTTTGTTTCACAGTTGATTTGGGATAATCACTGTGATATTTTTTTTTATTATCTTCTTTTCTATTTCTACCTCTTTACTTTCACTACACTTAACCCGTAACTTCTTTGAACCCTTTCTATTTTATTTTGTTCTACTCCTTCTTACGTTTTTATTTTATTTTTTTATTTTACCTTTATTTTTATACTTTCTTTTTATCATATTCAAGCACCACACGTGTCATCCTTGATACGTTGTGTGGTAGTCTTGTTTGGTCAGACCAAAGATAAGGTTCACGTGATTTGTGAATTAGAATTGATACTTGGGTGGTCATGTGACCATTCAAGTATGTATAAATATGGGCGGTTTAGCCGCAAATTAATAAATCTTTATCTTTTCTAGCTCTTTCACTTTTACTTTTACCTTTTTCTTTTCTTTTATTTTGACAGACTTTTCAATAAGGGAAACTCTACCACGTGTCAAATTGGGGGGTTGACCAGGATTATATCCCAAGTGGCGGCTACCTTGTCTGTAGTAGTCCCACTATAAAAACATGCCATGGTTGAGCAATTATTATTTTCATGATCAAGTCTTATTTTATTATTATTATTTGTGGCCCTTGTTGTCTCTGCCGTAATTATATTTCTTCCATGCCTCTCCGTTTCCATTTTTATTTGCTTCAAGAAGTTGTTTTGCAAGATGTTCCATTGACGATTCCAACGATTCTGACTTTTTTTCTTATTATTATTTTTGTCTTTTCTATCCATGGTACCTAACAAATTCCCCAGCAACACCCTGTTGGACAAGAAGTTCGCAAGAAGGCGGTATCAAGGAACGGTACCTTGGATACGTTGTGCCCTTGGTTCTTAGGTTGGCTCTTGGTGGGTCGGTGTTGGCGTGGTTGGTCTTATTGTGTGGGTGGCCAGTTTAGTGTTATTTTCTTTTGGTTTTTTGTTGCTCTGGTCGATCTCGTGTGGTCTCGTCTGTTCTGTTCTGTTGTGTCTCTTCAGTTTGTCCGTCGTTTTGGTTATCTTGGTTTGTGCTTGTGATAAAAAAAAATTAGGTTTTTTTTTGGGTAGTTTGTTGTCTGTTATCTCTTGTACGCCCTTTTTTTTATCTATATTTTTTATATCTTTGATTTGTATCTATATGTTTCTTGTATCTTTGATTCATATTTAATTTTTTCTTTTTTTTGTTCCCCGATTTTTTCTATTGTTTTGTCTATCTATTATCCTGTTGTTATCTATCTTGTCTCTTTCTCTTTTGTTGCTTATCAACTGTCTTCCACTCCTTTACTTTGGTCTTGTAGGGGGTATTGACACGTTGTGTGGTAGTTTTGTTTGGTCAGACCAAAGATAAGGTTCACGTGATTTGTGAATTAGAATTGATCCTTGGGTGGTCATATGACCATTCAAGTATGTATAAATATGGGCGGTTTAGCCGCGAATTAATAAATTTTGATCTTTTTTACCTCTTTCACTTTTACTTTTACCTTTTCTTTTCTTTTATTTTGACAGACTTTTTAACAAGGGAAACTCTACCACATGTTGAATTGGGGAGTCGACCGGGATCATTTTTCAAGAAGGAAATCATGTCGTGCTATTTCTATTACCATTATTTCATTATATATTTTCTTATTATCTTTTTATCATCATGTCTGAACACACTGTAAACAACTAAATCTTCAAATTTATTTCTTCACCTAGAACCTTCTCTGGAACTAAAGATGACGAAAATCCAATGGTTTGGCTCCATAAAGTTAAACGTTTGTGGTTGAGGGGAAATTTCTCGGATGAAGAGGTGCTGTTAATTGCAGCATCTAACTTGACTGGTCAGGCAGAACTCTGGTGGGTCCCTTTGGAAGAAACCATCGCTACTTGGGAAGCCTTTGAAGAAGCGTTTAAATTAAGATTTATATCGGCAGAACACTGCAAGGCTTGGTGGTCTAAAATCGAAGCAGTGAAGCAAGGTGAAAATGAATCAGTAGAACATGTAGCATTTAAATTACAAGAACTCTTCCCCTTGGTAGGCCCAATCACAGAAATTTTTCAAGTTCGTTATTTTACTCGCGCTATAGACCCCACTATTGCATACCAAATGGAGGAATCAGGTGTTTCTATGTCATAGAAGGAAGCAGTCAATAAGGCGGTCCGAATTGAAAATGCCCAGAAGAAATACTTATATGGTCAAGAGAATATTCAAGGTCGTGGTAATGAAGTCAGTCGCAATATAGCGATTGGGATACCGAAATCAACAGTGTCGACAATAAAACCTGAGGATTCTGCTTCACAAAACCAAACATTGTTATCTCAAGTCGCCAATAGTCTCCATGCCTTACAATTACAACTTGATTCATCATCACATCTTAACAACAGGGTGTTGCCTCCTAATTATCCTCCACGACCACCACCAAAATGTTGGAACTGCAGCCAGAATGGTCACATATCAAGTCGCTGCCCCATACTAGGTAACCAAGTTGGTAATAACCAGGGAAATGGCAACGGATTCCAGTAAAGGGTGAAACTGGTGTCCATAACAATAATACGCCCCAAGAAAGAAATAACATAGTCAAGGAGTCATCTAGTACAGGTCCTAGACAATTGCCAAAGATCAATTTGGTAGAAGCCGCTCAAGTCAATGCTGTAGAAAAAAGAAGAAGAGGCGCTTCGGACATGTCGGTAACTAATGGACGCACTGGAAAAAGGCCAGATAATAATTCATTCAAGCTCCCCTTGTTAAATCAACAGCCAGAAGTACCATCATCATCAAGATCACAAGAACCAGTCGTCCTCCCTCCGAAAAACAAAAATACAAACAAAAGACAGCCGCCAAGGAAACTTCTAGTCGAATTGGAAAAGCCAGATGTATGGGAAACCTTGAAGAAACTCGACTCTGGTTTGAGTGTCGTCCAATGGTTGGCCCTCGGCAAGAAGGCATATGTCAACGTAAGGGACGGTCTGAAATATCTCTATGAACGTCGCCAATATAATTTATCTAATCGTGTGATGGATGTGAATGTCTTGAAGGTTGACTCTGAGTTAAAAGAGGAAAATTCGAATGACGGTAGTGATGACGGAACTGATTGGGATAGTACTTGGTCAGAAGGTTCTGTCTATAGTAGTGATCGAACTTCAGATGAAGAAGACAACTACAATTTAGATGATACTGAATACAATTATCCCTATGACTTACAAAACATGAAGAAGAGCATCCCTCTGCATGGTCCCATCATCATAAATGGTCAAGTAGTCCAGGCTATATTTGACTCCGGTGCCAGTGTCTCTGTATTAAGTCAATCGTTGGTTAATAAGTTGAACTTGGTTCTGAGTGGTGATACGTTGGCGGTATCAACAATGGATGAGAAGTCAGACCGTGCCTGTAAAATCGTCAAGAACATACCCATCCGCATTGCTGGTAAACTAAGACCAGAACATATGTGCATTGAACCATCAAACAAGTGGGATTTGTGCCTCCTTGGTACTGTTGTATGGCACACGTCAATCCTTCATCTCAGATAATTCAAATATAAACTAAATATAAAAACACTAAAATAATCTCACATTGGTTGCTATCTAAATACACAAATAATAAATCTACCACAATGACACCTTATAATAATATAATACAAACAAAGTAATCAAACATAATTTATTTATTCATAATCACATAATATACAATTTATCATAATATAACATCATCTACAAATACAGGAAAATACACATCTAAAACATATATATATAAAACTTACTTGTAATAGAAATAATTATTTTTTTATCTTTTTATATCATATTATTTTTCATATAATAAAACACCTGAAAGATTCTCACAAGACCTATTCTGTTATCATTTCTATTCTTACCTTATTTTCTTATTAATTCATATTCATAAATATCTATAAATATCTCAGGTACGACTTGGTTCAGGGCTTATGGTATAACTACCAAGGTAGAACACTCAACTATCATTATCCCAACAAAAAAAGGTCGCGGTTATGTTGAGTTACAAGCCGATTTTCCAGATACGTCGGTCACCAAAGGAAAATCCAAGGAGGTGTTCGCCGTGGCTGTCGATTTGAATGAAGAAAAGAAAACGACTAAAAACAATAATCAACAAGAAAATTCGGCAAGTTTGAATTTTTATATAAGGGTGTCTCAAGCATCAAAATTTTTACAAATATTCACAAACAGATATTCGCAGCGGATTCTGAAAGTAGCCAATCAGAGAAGAAATCGCTAGGAAGTACTTTGAGACCCCTTTTTGGACAAATGTTTTTTTGCATAAAAATATTATAATAAAGATTTCTTGATACTTCGTTTTTTCTTTGCTTTACTTCATTTTAAAACTCTTTTTTATTATGCCTAACATTGCAGACCGTAAAAAAATTCTTGATATGACTGCAGACTATATTGTCGCTGAAGCTATCAGTGATTTTTTATTCAATGATGATGACGATGATCTTGATATACGCAATCTATTTAATAATAATTCAACTTTCATGTTGGACGACGATGAAATGTTTGATGACATTGATGAGCAAGACATCAATACGAATTTGGACTACAGCTATTGTAGCAATAATGATGATGATCTTTTCGATTTAACACCCACCCAAATGATTCATATTGCTGTAGCAAGTTCAACATATTTAGAATCAAAGGGCTGGGTAACGATCCCTACTTCTAATTACATGAGTAGTGTTGTATTCAATCTCCCAGAAAAAGAATTCAAACAAGATGCTCGTATGACCTATGAGGCATTTTATGATCTTGTAGATAAGATCAAGAATGATCAAGTCTTTCAAAATAACTCTTACATATGTCAAGCTCCTGTTAGAGAACAGTTGATTGTTGCTCTTATCGTTTTGGGATGTACGGCAATGGCGCTTCTGCTGGACAAGTTGCTAGACATTTTGGAATTGGAGCTGGTACGAGTGATTTATATGTCAACAGGGTGATCACTACTCTTCTTCAGCATCGAACAGACGAAGTATATTGGCCAACACCTGCAGAAAAACACAATATCAAAGAAACAATTCAAAGTTCTTCAGGATTTCCTAATTGTATTGGTTGTGTTAACGGAACTGGTATTGTATTGTCATATCCACCTGTTGATAATGAAGAAGACTTTTTTAATAGAAAATCTGAGTATTCTTTGGCAGCTATGGTCGTTGTTAATCCTGATATCTGAATTCGCTATGCTACTTGTGGTTTTGTTGGCTCAGCTCATGATACTCGTGTCTGGAACAATAGTGACCTTGCATTAAATTCTCAACGCTATTTTGATGGAGAAGAATATTTACTTGGTGATAAAGGCTATCTATTATACAAAGAAATCATTACTCTATACAAAGAACCAAGAGCACAACATCCTGATAATAAAACTTTCAACTTTTGTTTATCATCACCACGAGTACGAGTAGAGGATGCTATTGGTGTTCTTAAAGGACGCTTCCAAAGTCTTCGTGGTTTATGCATTGTAATTGGGAAAGGGAAGAGCAAGAAGAAAGATCAAGCACGAGCTGTACTGTGGTTCCATGCATGTGTAGTTTTACACAATATATTATTAAAATACCAAGATACTGATGAATGGTTTGATCCAACTATAGAAGAAGAGGATGAAATAGAAGATAGTAACAGCGAAACACAAAGTTTCAATGCGAACTTCGCAGATGCAGATATTAAACAGGAATATATTAAACGTTTAGTACTCAATTTTAATTCAGGTCAGGAAGAATAATAAAAGTTTATTTTGAATACATAAATAATATATAAAAAAATATAATGTTATTATTATTTTAATAATAATTTTTTACTCTTGGTTTTCTCTTCTATTCTTCTCTTTCAATTTTTCAATTTCCAGTTCTAATCGTAAAGATCGTTCTTTGGATTCCTGAAGTCTTATTGCAACTTGTTGTCGCATAATTTCCATTTTTTCTTTTTCTAACTCAAAGCGCTTATCATCTATCTCTGTACGATGCTTGATCTTCTCCTTTTCTATTTCAGCCTTTGCTTCAACCATACGCAGCAAAGAAACTGCAATATTTGCAGCACCTTTTCTTGGTTTTTTGGATGCTTTTTTACTTGATTCATCCTCACTAGGTCTTTTTTGGCTAGTACTAATAATAGGTTCTTCTACTACTTCTACTTCGTCATGGTCACCTCTCGTTTCTTCTTGGTCGCTAGATTCTTCTTCATCATCTATTTCATCTACTCCACTACTGTGCAGAAGAAACGTATCTGCTTGTTGGGAGAGATCAGTTAATTCTGAATCAGCATTGAAATGTGGTGTTGACTTGGGCCTATCACGAATGAGTGGGTCTAACTCATCAAAAAATGGTTCAATATTCAAGACCTTGGCTATATAAGAAGAGTTAA
>JAEPRB010000404.1:0-24832 GCA_016758965.1 Circinella minor
TACGAAATACCGATCCCAAACCTGTTTGTACCCAGCCGGAGCTAGATACAAAGGAAGGAATGGGGGTTCGGCGAGGAGCATGAGGAGGACGATCGAGGAGCAAACGAATGCGTGATTTATGTGTACTAGGAGTAGCAGCAGGAGCTGTGAGAGAAGTAGAGCGTGTCATACTTGTAAGTAAAAAAATAAAAAAAATAAAAGGGGTAAAGAAAAAAAGGTGAAACAAAAAGAAAAAGAAAAAAAACGCGCCGCCATGGAAATGAATTTTTATTTTATAGCTGCATTACGGTTACCATTCCTTTGGATCCCGGCACACACAGTCTAGAACCAACTATTTTATTACCACCTCCACATACACACACACACTATACTCATAATTTTTATTACTACTTTTTATAATGTAATGACATCTATTTATTATTATTATGAAATCTTTTATAAAAAAAAAAGTAAAATCTCTTTATTCTTCATTTCAGAAAAAGAAATGTCACTTAACTAATCTAAAACAAATAAAGTTATAAAAAAAAGCACGGACCATTTTGGTTTTACCGGAGCCTCAGCTATTTTTTTTTCCTTAATACCTTGAAATGAAGTAGTTTTATCGAGTCACTCTAATTCTATGAAATGACCTCAAGTTAAAAAATAAGATTAAATGGCGTCTTTTAAATATGATTAGTTTCTTATGAACCACACCATTTATACCAAGAAATAATATATTATTATACGGAAATAAAGCCATAAACCTTATTTTTCTCACATAAAGTTTAACAGGGATAAAGTATTAGAAATGGATGTACAGTACCTGGTCATTACAAGTATTCCCAACAAAAATATATTAATAATAAAGCTTTCGTGTTTTCAAGTATTACACATTGTTAGATATGATTTTTTCATATGTTGAAAGCTGCCTGGAACGCTGGGTTAGTTCTTTAATCCGGAAGATCTTAAAGAGTATGACCTTTCGACGTGTTTATGCTCATACGTTTACAACTATTATTGTTATGAATGATTTTGAAAAAGTAGTCTTAATATTCATTGATGATTTTCATATGAACAGTGAACTTTACTACCGCTGGTATATAGTACTTTCTCACTTGGATACTAATTGATCGATAATAACAATGAGTTCCATTTTAATGCTGATTACGTGCCTATTGTACAGATCACTGATTGGACACAAAGATTGAGTTTGACACTATAATAAAAAGGCTATTAAAATACCCAGCTTTATATCAATATTGCCTAAATATTCACTTTTATATTGCTACGTTTGTTTATATCCATTAAACTAAATACTTTAATCTGTAATCAACTTATGCCTATTTTTCTACTGTACGATTGGGGTTGAAATCAAAAGGTATATTTCCTCCTATATATTATATATATTTTGATTTAATCGAGACACCTTTTAAGTTGTGTAGATATACTTCATTATGATCATAAACTGTGCTTTTTAACAAGTTTAGCTAGATTAAAGTTTTTTGACAACCGTTATTTCTATAAAACAAACATAGTTTCGGATGAAACTGAAATAATGACACGACTTTTCTGGTCCAACTGACTCGCCCCAATTTAGACCAGTTTTGATCTTAGTAATTATATCCTGATGAACATATGATGTTAATCACCTATATACGGTTCCATTTTTTCACCGCCTTGTATCTGTTTCGAGTATTTAATCTTGGTAGAAGGTGGTATTGTACGTGTTTCCATGTATCGCTTTTTTTTAGTTGGGTTGGATACTTCGGACTTTCTGGAAAAAAAGACCCATTTCAGGGTTGATGGCCATTGTTGATACAGCAACAAGCTTCTATTTCTTCAAATAATTGCTATCTCAACAACAACGTTCCTCGAATTAACTCCAGCATCTCGTACAGAATGAACACGTCGTTTTAACTACTTTATACCTTCTTCTATACGAAACATGATATAATGCGGCATCAATCTTAATCGCTTCAGCAACTTGTAGTTATGCAACAAATAATCCTGATTTATTGTAAACACTAATCCTAGAAGGCTTTTTCTTCTCATTGACTTGTATCAATAGCCAGTTGTTCCACACGCTCACTTCTTGCTGTAAGAAAATAGTGTCATTCTTGTGCAATTCCCGGCTAAAAATATATTTAAATGCAGTTATAAAGTTCATCAGCGCGTCACATGTACTTTTGTCTGTATAATACTCCAGTAATGATGTTGAAAACAAAGTATAAAAGATAGTGAATCCAGTTATCCGATCTATAAAAGCTACTGTAAAAGAAATTGTCGTATTAATTACCGACAACGTTTGCAGACAACTGGGATGAATGTGCGATAAATCTACAAAAGTCTTGGCACGTTCTTGGTGGTAAATATAACGTTTCCTTTTTCACCATATTCACCAATAACGATGGATCAAAGTTGGTTTCTGGTTTCTGACAACAAAGGCATCGAATCAAAGCAAAAAAGGTCGCACCATGGATATATACAAAAATGGAGCTGTATGGCTGTCCACTTTCCTTATTCTTGATCTTACCTTGATCCGTTTTCTGTTCATCAATAGATTTGATCACACGGGCTCTTACTGTTAGATTTGGAGGAAGTCTCACCCGGTTCAACATAAATTCGTCATTAACCAAACAAAACCTACATCTACGATGATGTAAACTTTGCCATTTTTCCAACTGCCAAAATATCACTATCACAAAATAAAAAATTGGATACACACACGTAATGGATCAACTTCTGTTTCAACCATGATGCCTGGTTTTGCAAAGCTGTTTCGGATCATCCAATAATGACTTGAAGAAGGTCATGTCTTGCGGTTTATTGGATCTTAGAAATATACCAATTTGCAACATGAAAGGGTTCTCTATTTAATGTTTTGGATTCATAGTCACTACGGTTAGGGGCAAAATTGTCGTGGAGCATTTATTGGATTGAAACTGCTGGTAATTATAGCTATACAAACATAATATAATCGTCACTTTATTCTCAAACAAATGCTCTATATCTCTATATAGTTCACCATCACATTGCTTTTAATAGTACATTTGGATAGATAATCCAGCAATGGGGTTGATCTTTTAATGTCTGTTTTTACTGGCTTAGTGACCGACTGTTCTTCTTTATATCTTGTTGCTCTGCAATGTACACGATCCGGGGCCCTTGTCATCTGGTAAGTAAATTTTACATTCCTTAGCACGAATAAAACAAGCAGTTTGGTTTGACAGGGAATGAGCCACAAAGATGTTGCTTGGAAAATTATAACTGGGAGTCAAAAGCAATTTCCCTTCCGTGAAACTGTTCATTAGGCCGATCATTTGATTGGATAACTATCGTGGTCCTCCATATTCAACAGCCAGTACGCAGCTGTCAATGGTGATTTGCATATTATTATCAGTGAAATGTTGGGTATGGGTACGAAAAAAATCGTAATGTGGAACCTCGTTTGGAAGTTGGTTTGTTGCTGTTTTAGGTCACACATACTGATAACTCACTAGGTTGATAATGTGGAGCAGAAATGGATGAAAAATTTGAGATGTCGGGGTAATTGGATAGGTATGTGGAATTTTGCCTTCAGACACTGTAGTTTTATTGTCATCATTGAAATATTCTAGACCTGGTTAGGAATGATCCAATGTCGTAACTGTTGTCTTGGTGACCTTGAATCAACATATTAGTTATATCATCAACCAAACCCAGTGGAGACAATAGATCTTGATAGGTTAATATGAAGGTCGGATTGGATTGAAAATTTAACTGAAAATCTTGATGGATCATGATGTTTCACAAATAATTTTGGATGTTAATGCATGAAATAAAAAGAAAATAAATTATGTATATAAAAACAAGTAAACATAAGTCAACCTTGACTGGATTGAATGTTACATTGTTGGAATTAGGGGGATAAAGGGACGATAGAACCTAGAGGAAACATTAGTGTTTACGTACATATATTTGTATATCTGCTACGTACATATTTTTCGAATGCTTTTTTTTTCTGCATGTAGTACGCATGAGGATTTTTTTTATCCCAATTCATAAAATCATTATTTATTAAAAGGGTACAAAGTCTCCCCGTCCATTTCATATTTGTTGATTTTTACACCTCATTAACTTCACTAAAAATCAAGGAGTGGTAAAAAACAATATAACAAAATTTCCATATCCTTATTTATTTCAAGTTTCATAGGACCTAACTGAATTGACTACCTAACTGATAGAGAGCAAAAAAAGTATTTTTATATTAATTAGATTACATATTATACAGAATAGGCTACTTTTTTTTATTATACTCTTTTGAGTGTTCTTTCATACGTAAAAGGTTATAGAATTTTTATTTGCTCTTTTTGTCTTCCCCGCTTTAAACATTTGTACGCATATCATACTAACGTAAGGTAACTAAAACAAGTTGCCCTTTATTTTTAGCTCCTATGTAGTGCTAGTAATCTGTTTGTCGTCTTTTGTAGATTTCTTCTTTTTTTTTCTCAGCCCAGAGTAGCATAGTGTTCAGCTGTTGAGTCCATGTTTGTCATTTTGGTAAGTATATCATATATGAAGCAAAGAAATACTGAGATTGGAAAAGACAGAAAATAAATGATGTTTGTAGTTTTGTGACTATATTTAGTGTTTTTTTCTTCTTTAAAGCAAGGTTATGAACGTGTTCAACTAAGAAAATGAACCATTTATAAAAATATAATGATAACAAGGCACATACATATAATTTATTTATTACTTAGCTAAGTATTTATTGTAGATATTTAAAAAAAATAATGATTTGAAGTATTCAATATATCCATGTTCTTTGAAAAAAAAATGTATACGTAGTATCTGCTAATTTTCATATCTACAGTACATACTCATTTTCACAAAAAGGAAATAAAAAATGTCAATATAAAAATCAACGAGAAGCCCCTGTCTATGAATATGAGTTAGGGTACGTAACTATGATTATTTCCATTTAACACCCTTATCATTATCCGTATCCATATCCACAGTACATATATAAAATAGTTACCTTAACAATAATAGCAAACGTTTTAGAATAAATAGGGTCTATGAATAAAAGAGGGAGCCAGCTCGACCTAGACACGTATATGGATAACACAATAAACCTATGATATTAGTACACAACAAATTTAACCACTGTCATCAATTTCCCCATACCCCATCAAGTAATTACGTACCTCAAAAGAAATATGTACAAAGAAATGTGAGGGAGTGAGCAAGCTCAACTACAACCTAAATAAAAGATAATTTACATATTAGAACTAGTAAATTATTGGCACCATTATTTCTCTTTTCCAGTTTCAATCCATATACTCAATTATAATTACCTCTAAAAAAGCACACCGACTACGGAACAGCACCAAGAAAAAAAAAAGAAAAGGAAGGGACGCAAAGGAAAACGAGCTTACAAAAAATAAAATTGTTGTATTAATATCCAACGCATAAGAATAGTAATAAAAAATTACTCACCAAAAAATTAATTGTTTTGCAGGTTTTAAGTTTTACGATTTTTTTTGGGGGGGGGGGTTAAGGTTTTTATGCTATTTTTTGGTTTCTAAATTTTTAAAACAGAAAGATTATTTTTTTGACAGCTAAAAAAACAATTATGCAACTTACGTTTATGGGAGGTTTTTTTTTTTGGTTTATAAAATAAAAACTACTACAAAATAGAACAATTATAATTAAAATACACAATAAAATGGTTTTTTTTGTATGCAATAAGACAAAACTTACCTCCTTCTTAAAACCAAATTGATGTGGCATTGGGGGGGGGAGGATATCCACCTCCATATCCCCCTCCCACCAATCCACATCCATATACTCTCTGTCACCAAATCTCCAATCAACTTCCATATATTCTTCTTCTTCTTCACCTTCTTCATCATCGTCACTTTCTTCATCATCGTCACTTTCTTCATCATTATCATCTTCTCTTTCTTCCTCTCTTTCTTCGTCTTCTTCTCTATTACCACCATTAACACCTACATCAAAAACAACACGACAACTAGTACTACCAACCAAACGAATAGAAACATAATCACCAGGAGCAACAGAAGCTACTGAAGCTCCCAGAGCGGTAGTAGCAGAAGCTACTTCTGGCGCAGAGGAAGAAAAAGAAGTTGCTAAAGCAACAGACATTTGCGAAAGGCGGGATTGAGGAAGAGACGCACTATCGCGTCTTGCGATTTCTTCATCCTTGACTTTTGCGAATGGCTTTTTTTAAACCTGCTTGCATCTGACTAGAGCCATCTCCAAGAACAAGAGTAGATGGAAGAAACCGGGGAGTGCTCACTATGAACTTGAGCTCTACTGCAAAACTGCATATGTATCAATAACAATGCATTTTCTATACACGATTAACTCTTGGGACGACAGTACCTTGAATACATAGTCGTTACTGGATATCCAAGTTCATCGACAATTTGAAGCTGGACAACATGGTGTTTGGGATGATCACCATCCATGAGTGATATTCTAGTAGCTAATATAAAATAGTACGCGTATGATATTTAATTTAGTACTCATATGTACACATCAAATATTCTAAATATTATTATCATTATTATGAATATTAGCTATACATACCATTCTACTGTATGTGCTTTACTTGAAAACGTTAGACGATGACTTACGATATTTGGCAATATGTCTTTAGGAGCAAAGGGTAATTTGATAGGACCCATTTATAACGCACCCTAACTCAATTCCACCACCAATATTAATATAGTATTCAATTCTATCTATTCCAGGTCATTCTTTTTTAAAATATGACATCAATATGTACATTAGCATTATTATTTAAAATGATAACAATAATAATAAATATTTTACCTTTATGCTTTTGATGGTCGAGTTAAATAGAAAGCTCGTATCCATTAAACGGGTCCCTTATATTTTATTTTCAATGGTAGAGACAGTGTGGTTTTTATTCTTCGATATTACCAAGTGTTCTTCCACTATCTTGAATGAGTTCATACACTCCATTCTTTGTTTCGACAGTCATTCAGTTGTTATTACTTTCAAAAAATGGTCAAACGAGTAACTTTTTATTTTATTTTTACATGTTGAGCTTATATATGAACCAATGACTAAAATAAATATATGAATCATTTACAAATGAGAATTTAGTATGAATCTTTCTATTTCTTAATTCCATTTTATGTGTATATAATTCAGAAATGGATATAAAACAACCCTTTTTTCATTCTGAAACACGTGTATGCATAAGTTTAAAACAAAGATAAAAAGAACTTTAAGCTACGGTAAAGTAAGTTTTGAATGGTGTAGTATTTACTGTTGTTCTGTTTGGTTCAAAGTGTAGATGTCACTTAACGGAGTAAATATAAAAAAATTGTTGAAAGAGAAGAAAAAAGTTCTATTCCCAACAAAATATAAGATAATAATGCATTTATTTATTTATTTTTCGGTGCATGAATTTTATGTGATAAGACGGAATGAGTTTCCGAAGGAGGATCTACGAAGGAGAAGATAATGATTGTTACACTTAAATTTTTCTTACAGAAAAAAAAAAGGGGGGGGGGCGGTGCATCACCCATTAATAATACGTTTTTTTCTTCTGTATCGGAAAGTGTGAAGGGAGGGGCGGTATATAAGTACAAATGAGTTACTATGACTGACATACGTTGTCTCACACGTTAGCTTTTCATTTATGAAAAGGAACAACCTAATTTAAATGAACAACAATCTTACCACTCAAACTTTGAAAGAGGATTATCGATCATTATGGCCATAGCCAAGTATTTATTCTTCCCCTGTTCTATTCACCCCTCTCACAATTACCTTTTTGCTACGTAGACCTATCTATTTCACGAATCATTTCAAATTATATACATACTTAGCGTCTTTCGCTCTCTCTTATTCCTTTTTTCCTATTATGCAAAAACACTTTTTTATTACATAACTATATTCCCTTTAGAGCGGACTAGAATACAATAAGTTCACTCGAGTACAAGATTGGTTATGTAAGTCAATAAACTTGGAAGTATGAAATGTATATGGATATCGTAGTTTATTAGATGGGGTAAACACAACAGAATTAGACAAATGTAATACAATCTACTATACTTTATCCAGTTGCTAGTTGGTTTCTTATAAGTATATAACCATGTTACTACTCGACAGATGCTTTGTATTTACACATACGTAGAAACAGAATACTTATAGATACACGCATAAACTTCTAATGGTTGTTTTTTCTTGAAAAAAATATATGAAGAGAAAGCAAAGACATACTGTTCAAGTAACGTTCTCAACAAATTATACTCCTTTATATATATTTTTACGTATACAGCACTGCGTATATAATGATGAATCTACATTATCATCAGAGAATTAAGAAAACGTTTTTGAAATTTGTTTAACCGAAAGAAACTAAGCGGTCCACTATCATATGAAATGCTTTATAGCATTCTTTTGAAAATTGTATACCATCCAACCATTTGTTTCAAATGTACTTGGGCACCTTCTTTTTGTTTGTTTTTTAAATTATAACGATTTCATCGCCGGATGATATATAAGATACACGTCTACAAGCTAGAGTTAGCTAGTGTTCTAATAGATGTTGCACATAAACAGTGCATGTCACAACAGTTTATTCATACATATCATAAAATAGTCTATTAAAACCACCTAGACCTGGCTGTTTAAAGGTATCATAATACATACAGAATAATTTGAGATGAAATTAATTACGTACATATTTTATTCATTCCAATAACAACGCTCATTTAAGCCGGTCCAGAACAGTGATTTCTCGCTAATCAGTCATTTGTATTGATTTTGCATCCATAAAATAACTCTCATAGCATCTCTTGAGGAGAATACTGTATATTAATACGCAGGTAACTACGTAAATGAATTTGCGAACATATCACAGTACATATATTCATATATAAAGTTATGAACGCAAAAAGGTAATTGCTAATCTCTTTGATCATTTCATAAATAAAAACATAACACTAAGCAAAAAATGAAGATGCCCCATAGGAAAGCGTGATTTTATTATGATAAATAAAGACAAAGTCATAACATGTATTTACTACTTGTTTTTTACTGTACTAGTTTTTCTTTTGCTTGATCTTCTTTTTTTTGCTATATACAATGATTGTATGGCTTTTTTCGGACCTATTAGTTTCTTGAGATATTTGTAGATTCAGATATCATTACAATTTAACTGTTAGTTATCGTGGTTATTAATGGGGTGTTGGTATAATTGAATGTTATATGCTTACCGTGCTTTATTATTCCTATATGTATGAATATCTTTTTGTGCGTTCTGAAATGGATTCAAAGGTCACTTCTATGATAGTTACTATTGAATTAAACAAGTGATTATTAGTTGCACAACGTATTAAGTGAATAGTAAATATTTACACTTACCTGCATATGTATATGATACAGAACTAAACTCTATTATGAGTAGTGTTTTTACCTCTTGTTTTTCAACATAGTTCGTAATGACATTTCTATGAGTTCTTCAATCCTCTGATCCTAATGTAGGTTGTATAAAGTCCTGCTCGTGAATTACCACAGTATTTTATATATAATTTGTATGTGCTTTTTCTTCATTTTCTCCATGGCTAAGAAATAATTGACTTACTGTTTTAATGGTTATTTTTGAGAGATCACTTTGGTGGTTTTCTTTTTCTTTTTCGTTTTTGATTTTGTTTATAACGTTTTTTTTATATGTTTTTTATATATATATATTTTTTTTTTATATTTTTTTTATAATGTTTTTTTTTTATAACGTTTTTTTTTGTATGTTTTTTTTTGTATGTTTTTTTTTATATGTTTTTTTTAATATGTTTTTCTTATATGTTTTTTATATGCTTTTTTATAGGTGTATTTTAATATGTTTTTTTTAATGATATGTTTTATATATAAATGTTTTTTTATATATATAATAATGGAATGGAATAACTTGATTAAGTCCCAATACCCCATGTGGTTGAGCCTTCGGTAATTGTTGATATCTTATTGTTGGTGCTACTTGATTTCTTAAGTAAGATTACAATATTGCTCCCTTGAAATTTTGATAATCACAAAACGAAATGCCCCTGAGTATATCTTCTAGCACGAATATATGTTGACCAGGATATAATCAAACGTTTTTTTTCTGTTGTGAAAATTTCTAGTGATATTAAGTTGCTCTTTTTTTTGTTTTGAGTGCTTGGTTGTTGCATGTTCTTCATTAATATGTACCAATATAAGATACATATTGTTGGTTGGATGGTTTCTTTCGTGGTAAATTAAATGTTGGTTGTCAATTGCTGGTTGTTGGTTTCGATTATAAAAAAAAATATGGACTGTTAGGTAATGGTGGTGCTGTTACCTACTGAATGTAGCGTGCTTCATATGTATGACAGTTGTTGCTCTTCGTGGAAATTGATTCCTTTCAAAGTCTGTTTATGTAACATATATAGTGTTCTTGATACTATAATTTCTCAATTGAATGATAGTTGCTACTTTTGATTGTTGTTGTGATGATGATGATGATGATGGTGGCGGTGGTGCTACTGCTGCTGTATGTAATATATGCTGTATTTTTGATTATAGCAATCTGGATACTGCTACTATAAATATATATAGCTGGTAATATTTTTTTATAGCGTTCCTTGATCGCTTCTTGATCATTTTTCATAATGATTTGTTGCTTGAAAAAAAAATATGGCTTGATGATTTTTTGAATTGACACTCCAAAAGCAATTTTTTTAATATAGTTCGAATTTTCGTTTTCAAAATATGGTTCCCTTGAGTTTCCAATAGGATAAAAAGTGGTGATTTTTTGGTGGTTCAATAACAAATGGTTTGATCTTTGTGTTTTGAAGATGACGGTGATGTGATCAAGATGTTATGCTGCTCGAAATATTATAAGTAGTATAATCCTCCTTTTTTTTGATAAAAATGTTACTGTTATCAAGAATATACGTAATTGTATGTAATTATTTGTACGTGTTGATTTTTGATCCATAAAGTTTAACAGTGTACCCCGTATATGTTTGCTGTCTTATGTTACAACCCCAAAATATGACAATGTGCTCGCATCTTGAATGATAGTAATGATTTCCAATAGTTGTTATCCTTGAATATTATGACTTGGTATTTGATGTTTAGTTTCATTAAGATAATTGGTGCGTATATATCGTGACGATTAATTTTAGTAATCCCTTTTTAATATGCTTCCCCTTGTTCTTGGTACGTAATAAGATGTTCAATTTCCATATATTGCCCAATAGAAATATATATTTGATGACGATTATTTGTGATGATGATGATGATGTACGCTCTATAAGAGGATACCGCTCTTGTTTTTGATATTTGATATCTTCACGGCTCTTTTCAATACTTGTCATTCGTCTATCTGAAAAACCCCAATATAATTTCTTTCTTTAGGTGGCGTGAGAATTATTTGTTGTAATAAACATTCTACTTCTTCTGCTGACATATACGTTTATATACATGGATGTTCCCTGCTTCATACCGTACAGTAGTGTATGTTTGGTATGATTTAGTTTGGTTTGAAAAGATTGTGGTTCGTTGTGAAAACATGAGTCACGATCGTTTGTTTTTGAATAATGTTTTTTTATATATGTACAATAAGGTGGTGCTGCTTTGATAATTATTGTTGATAAATTGGCAGATGATGTTGTTATTTGTTCCGTGACTTGGTGTTGTATTTTTGATAAATCATAGTGTTGAATGACGCTTCTGATATTTTTGTTGAGTTGTTTCTTTTTTGATGTGTGCCAAAAAAAAATAGAGTAATATTGATAGGTGGTTTTCTTTTTTTGGTTCCGATGTTCATTCTTGTTTTTCATTACCATGGTTTTTGTTGGTAGTGAGTCCGCATAAAAAAATATGGTTTGTTGGTTTACAAAATAGTCTTAATTGAGTTATATCGATTTTGACTCCTGATTCCTTCACCCACAATAGCTGCGATTCAGTATCAAAAAGAAGACATAATTGATACCAATGTCCCGTTACGTAGTTCAGTTTGTGTTTGTCCAAAAGAATCACCTCGAGTTCTTGTTATGGGAGAAATAAAATAGAGAATCAGGAAGTTTTGCAAATTACCCCAAAGAGTACCCCAAGGTTGAGAATCCAGCCACCCTAAGCTAGAATTCATACCAATGTCTCCAAGTTCATCTGCGTCAACGCACGATGAACTGCCATTCTAATGATGGGATCTTCTGCCCAATAGAGGGCGTCTTGCGAACACCAAAAAAAACAAGTGTAAAAATTATTCCGCAATGACATCGGAATGTGCACCTTCTAACAATAGGTGTCAGCGCTCACCAGAAAAAAAAAATGAGGGAGAACTCTGTGACGCCTTCCGTGCGCCACACGCCAAAAAAACCAAAGCGCCAAAAACGCCAAAGCCTCTGCGCACCCTGCGCACACCCTAGGATGACACCTCAACGAATGGACTTGATGAAGAAAAGGACTTACAGGCAGTGCAGTCCATACTACAGCTGATGTACTAGGCTCCAGGGCCCTACTCCGTGGCATAACCCATGGCTGATGACCATGAATGCAGGCTCGGAGGTACACAGAGTAAGAGAACTTCAAGGACACTTGTTCCTTTATAGGTCTCTTGGCAATCCGCTACCTCTATCTGGAACAGATGTGAGGCCGATGACAATACTAACACTGGAAATCAATTATTCTGCTTCCATTATAACAACCTTGCAATTGTTATAATGGAGTATATAAAGACCTATAAACAACTCTTTTAATAGTTAATGAAATCCGATCAACAAGTTACATTCATTGCTTTTTTTTTTTTCAAGAACAAGAAAAAAAGGAAAAATAACTTACGGTATTTATATCGAAAAAGAAAAACGCTTGTCTGTCATCACTTTCATGCCAAGAACCTAACCAGACCAAGTGTCCCATCCGTATCCCAAACTCTGCTTCCCCCCTTACCCACACCCACAGTCACCAACCATAGGCTAGCCACAGGAGTAAGCACCCCTTCACCGTTCCACCAACCATAGTATGAACATACACTACCTTGCCTTCTCTCCACCAAGCCATCCGTCAAGATGCCATCCTCCTCCGCCCCACCAAGCGGGACAAACCTACCCGTAACACCACTACGGGTCTATTCAAATAAAAAATATAATTACAGATTAGATATCCATTGTTCATTCTTTACAATCCCGTATTCTTTACATATTTCTCCTTTTATATTTTACATACCTCAATGGTTCAAAAACCATTCACTGCGCCAAAAATGGACGAAACTGCGAGGGAGTCGCCTCAACCTAGTTATTAATAAAATATATAATAAATGTTTCATTAGCTGTCACAACATTAATTACAAGCATTAATATTTCTTTATTCATGTACGTAATTCAACATACCTCTAACAAAAAAAAACAGCAAAACTGAAAAAATAAATACGGAACAAAAATGAGGGAGACTTGCTCGACCTATATATTAGATATCATGAAAATATGGACATTAGTAACTAAAAATACAATTGATTATCATATCATTATATATATATACAAGCGTATTTGTAAATACCTTCAAAAATAAATAATAAATAGTAGAGGGAGGACGGGAACCGGCCCAACCTCGACCTATATATATAAATGTGGATGATGTAAAGTATGATTAGTAACTATAGTATCATTTCCATTTCATACTCTTATCCATATCCATATCCATAATATACATATAAAATATTTACCTCAATGATAACAGCAAAAATGTGGAATAAATAGGGTATAAATACAAAAATAAGGGTATAACAAAAAGAAGAGGGAGCCTGCTCGACCTATATATATGAATGTGGAATATGATAATAATGATCAGTAGCTGCGATATCACTTTTATTCATCCTACCCATAATTCATATCCATATTATATATTTAGAATATTTACCTCGAAAACAACAAAAATAAATAGGGTATATTCTAAAAACGGGTATATTGAAAAAAAAAGAAAAGGGAGCCAGCTCGACCTACATAGATATAAATATGAGTTACGTGAAATATAATCAGTACTGTAACTATCAGATCATTTTTACTTATCGCCTTGTCCGTATCCAATATTCATAAAATATTTAACTTAAATAAAATGGGTATATTAATATAAATAGGGTATCTTGAACATAAAAAAAAAGAGGGAGTCAACTCGACCTAAATATATATATGGATAACAATAAAGGTATGATATTAGTATACTTTAAATTTTACTACTGTCATCAATTTGTATCCACTCGACCAAATAATTACCTCTAAAAAAAACACCAACTATCGAACTGCACCAATAGAAAAAAAAAAGTAAAGAGAAACGCAAAGGGAAACGAGCCTACAAAGAAGAATATTGTTATATTAGTATTCAACTCATAATAATAATATAAAAAGTTACTTACCAATAAAAAGAAAGAAAAAGAAATGATTTTTTTTTGGGGTTTTAAAGGTTTTTTTCGACTTTTTTTGGGATTTTTGTTGGTTTTATGTTTTCTAAATTTTAACACAAAAAAGAAAAAAAAAACGGGTCAGTAACAAGTTCTTTTTTTTTTGACAAGTAAAAAACATGTTTTAAACAAGTATTATGAAACTTACTTTTGTGGGTTTTTTAAGATTATAAAATTACTACAAAATAGAACAATTATAATTAAAATACACAATAAAATGGTTTTTTTTGTATGCAATAAGATAAAACTTACCTCCTTCTTAAAACCAAATTGATGTGGCATTGGGGGGGAGGATATCCACCTCCATATCCCCCTCCCACCAATCCACATCCATATACTCACTATCACCAAATCTCCAATCAACCTCCATATATTCTTCTTCTTCTTCACCTTCTTCTTCATCATCACTTTCTTCATCATCACTTTCTTCATCATCACTTTCTTCACCATCATCATCACTTTCATCATCACCATCATCTTCTTCTTTTTCTTCTTCTTCTTCTCTTTCTTCCTCATCTTCTTCTTCATCTTCTCTTTCATCTTCAACACCTACATCATAACTAAAACTAGCACTAGTGCTACCAACCGAACGAGCAGAAACATCATCACCACCAGGGACAGAAACCAAGGAACCAGAGGAACCCGAAAATACGGATGAGAGAGACGAGACAGGTAAAAGAGGAGAAAGAGTAGGAGAGTAAGCGGGTGAACCTGGAGGAGAAGAGCCAGGAGAGAGAGTGGGGAGAGTCGAAAGAGTTGAAAGAGTCGAGATTGAAAAGACAGGAGAAGGCGGAGCAGAAGAAATAGGTGAAGGAGGAGTAATAGTAGCAGCAGCTACAAAAGAAGCAACGCGACCAGAAGACAAGCGAGAGGGACAAAGTCGCTGGCGCGGAGCAATCTCTCTTTTGGAGATTTCTTGTTTTTTAATTGTCTTGATGACAGAACGCAAACCTGGTTGTACCCAGCCGGAGCTAGGTACAATGACAGGAATGGAGGTTCGGAGAGGAGCAATAGGAGAACGATTGTAACGGAAGCGAATACGTGATTTATTATGTTTGTAAGCAGCAGCAGGAGCTGTAAGAGAAGTAGAGCGTGTCATACTTGTAAAAAAAAATAAAAATAAAAGGGGTAAAGAAAAAAAGGTGAAACAAAAAGAAAAAGAAAAAAAACGCGCCGCCATGGAAATGAATTTTTATTTTATAGCTGCATTACGGTTACCATTCCTTTGGATCCCGGCACACACAGTCTAGAACCAACTATTTTATTACCACCTCCACATACACACACACACTATACTCATAATTTTTATTACTACTTTTTATAATGTAATGACATCTATTTATTATTATTATGAAATCTTTTATAAAAAAAAAAGTAAAATCTCTTTATTCTTCATTTCAGAGAAAGAATGTCATTTCTTAACTAATCTAAAACAAATAAAGTTATAAAAAAAAGCACGGACCACTTTGGTTTTACCGGAGCCTGAGCTATTTTTTTTCCTTAATACCTTGAAATGAAGTAGTTTTATCGAGTCACTCTAATTCTATGAAATGACCTCAAGTTAAAAAATAAGATGAAATGGCGTCTTTTAATATGATTAGTTTCTTATGAACCACACCATTTATACCAAGAAATAATATATTATTATACGGAAATAAAGCCATAAACCTTATTTTTCTCACATAAAGTTTAACAGGGATAAAGTATTAGAAATGGATGTACAGTACTTGGTCATTACAAGTATTCCCAACAAAAATATATTAATAATAAAGCTTTCGTGTTTTCAAGTATTACACATTGTTAGATATGATTTTTTCATATGTTGAAAGCTGCCTGAAACGCTGGGTTAGTTCTTTAATCCGGAAGATCTTAAAGAGTATGACCTTTCGACGTGTTTATGCTCATACGTTTACAACTATTATTGTTATGAATGATTTTGAAAAAGTAGTCTTAATATTCATTGATGATTTTCATATGAACAGTGAACTTTACTACCGCTGGTATATAGTACTTTCTCACTTGGATACTAATTGATCGATAATAACAATGAGTTCCATTTTAATGCTGATTACGTGCCTATTGTACAGATCACTGATTGGACACAAAGATTGAGTTTGACACTATAATAAAAAGGCTATTAAAATACCCAGCTTTATATCAATATTGCCTAAATATTCACTTTTATATTGCTACGTTTGTTTATATCCATTAAACTAAATACTTTAATCTGTAATCAACTTATGCCTATTTTTCTACTGTACGATTGGGGTTGAAATCAAAAGGTATATTTCCTCCTATATATTATATATATTTTGATTTAATCGAGACACTTTTTAAGTTGTGTAGATATACTTCATTATGATCATAAACTGTGCTTTTTAACAAGTTTAGCTAGATTAAAGTTTTTTGACAACCGTTATTTCTATAAAACAAACATAGTTTCGGATGAAACTGAAATAATGACACGACTTTTCTGGTCCAACTGACTCGCCCCAATTTAGACCAGTTTTGATCTTAGTAATTATATCCTGATGAACATATGATGTTAATCACCTATATACGGTTCCATTTTTTCACCGCCTTGTATCTGTTTCGAGTATTTAATCTTGGTAGAAGGTGGTATTGTACGTGTTTCCATGTATCGCTTTTTTTTAGTTGGGTTGGATACTTCGGACTTTCTGGAAAAAAAGACCCATTTCAGGGTTGATGGCCATTGTTGATACAGCAACAAGCTTCTATTTCTTCAAATAATTGCTATCTCAACAACAACGTTCCTCGAATTAACTACAGCATCTCGTACAGAATGAACACGTCGTTTTAACTACTTTATACCTTCTTCTATACGAAACATGATATAATGTGGCATCAATCTTAATCGCTTCAGCAACTTGTAGTTATGCAACAAATAATCCTGATTTATTGTAAACACTAATCCTGGAAGGCTTTTTCTTCTCATTGACTTGTATCAATAGCCAGTTGTTCCACACGCTCACTTCTTGCTGTAAGAAAATAGTGTCATTCTTGTGCAATTCCCGGCTAAAAATATATTTAAATGCAGTTATAAAGTTCATCAGCACGTCACATGTACTTTTGTCTGTATAATACTCCAGTAATGATGTTGAAACCAAAGTATAAAAGATAGTAAATCCAGTTATCCGATCTATAAAAGCTACTGTAAAAGAAATTGTCGTATTAATTACCGACAACGTTTGCAGACAACTGGGATGAATGTGCGATAAATCTACAGAAGTCTTGGCACGTTCTTGGTGGTAAATATAACGTTTTCTTTTTCACCATATTCACCAATAACGATGAATCAAAGTTGGTTTCTGGTTTCTGACAACAAAGGCATCGAATCAAAAGCAAAAAAGGTCGCACCATGGATATATACAAAAATGGAGCTGTATGACTGTCCACTTTCCTTATTCTTGATCTTACCTTAATCCGTTTTCTGCTCCTCAAAAGATTTGATCATACGGGCTCTTACTGTTAGATTTGGAGGAAATATCATCTGGTTCAACATAAATTCGTCATTAACCAAACAAAACCTACATCTACGATAATGTAAACTTTGCCAATTTTCCAACTGCCAAAATATCACCACCACAAAATAAAAATTGGATACAACGCATATAATGTATCGGTTTCTGTTTCAACTATGATGTTTGGCTTTACAATATTGTTCGAGGTCATCCAGTAATGATTTGAAGAAAGTCATGTCTTGCGGCTTATTGGATCTTAGAAATATATCAATTTGTAACATGAAAGGGTTCACTATTTAATGTTTTGGATTTATAGTCACTACGGCTAGCGGCACAATTGGCATGGAGCGTTTATTGGATTGAAACTGCTGGTAATTATCGTTATACAAACATAATATAATCGTCACTTTATTCTCGAACAAATGCTCTATATCTCTATATAGTTCACCATCACATTGCTTTTAATAGTACATTTGGATAGATAATCCAGCAATGGGGTTGCTCTTTTAATGTCTGTTTTTACTGGCTTGGTGACCAACTCTTCTTCTTTATATCTTGTTGCTGTACAATGTACACGATCCGAGGCCCTTGTCATATGGTATGTAGATTTTGCACTCCTTAGCACGAATATAACAAGTAGTTTGGTTTGATATGAATGAGCTACAAATATGTTGTTAAGAAGATTATAACTGGGAGTCAAAAGCAATTTTCCATCTGTGAAACTGTTCATTAGGCCGATCATTTGATTGGATAACTATCGTGGTCCTCCATATTCAACAGCTAGTACGCAGCTGTCAATGGTGGTTTGCATATTAATATCAGTAAAATGTTGGGTATGGGTACGAAAAAAATCGTAATGTGGAACCTCGTTTGGAAGTTGGGTTGTTGATGTTTAGGTCACACATAGTGATAACTCACTCGGTTGAAAATGTGGAGCAGAAATGGATGAAAAGTTTGAGATGTTGGGGTAATTGGATAGGTATGTGGAATTTGGCCTTCAGACACTGTAGTTTTATTGTCATCATTGAAATATTCTAGACCTGGTTAGGAATGATCCAATGTCGTAACTGTTGTCTTGGTGACCTTGAATCAACATATTAGTTATATCATCAACCAAACCCAGTGGAGACAATAGATCTTGATAGTGTAACCCTTACATAAACAACTTTTCTTATTTTCTATTTTTATACACGAATATTCTGAATATTTATTCATATAAGAATATTCTCATTTCTATTACCTTTTTTTCATTAATCAACCGATTGTACAACAACTATATAATTATCCCCCCAAATTATAAATTAAATAATCACATGTAATAGCTGCGCGACATTAAACAGTTGCTGCGGAATTAGCTGCGTAACAATAGAAAGTTACTGCGGAACATTTGTAAAAGATATATAAACCCCAACTTTTTTAAACCAAATAAAAATCATCAATCAGTTATTCAATCAATCTTTATTTTAAAATTATTTACTATTGATCACTCAACACCGTATATTGGGTTGTTTTATTTATTTTATTTTAACTAAGAGATTATCTTAAAATCCTTATTTTATTTATTTTATATATTTATTTGTTGACTACGTATTTAAAGTAGTATTTGAATTTAATAACAACTGAATTCACATTATAAAGACTCAATACATACAGACATAATATCTCTGTACTAGATTTGATTATATTAAAATCATTATCGCTTAACATATATTATCTCAAAAGAACTTGAGTTATCTTAATAAACAATTACGTTGTAATATACGATAATATTACTGGTGCTCACTATAAAAATACACAAGCATCTGTTGTAGCTGAATAAATATATCTACTTATAAATCTAATATAAAAACATCCACACCGGCTACAATAGGTTGATATGAAGGTCGGATTGGATTGAAAATTTAACTGAAAATCTTGATGGATCATGATGTTTCACAAATAATTTTGGATGTTAATGCATGAAATAAAAAGAAAATAAATTATGTATATAAAAACAAGTAAACATAAGTCAACCTTGACTGGATTGAATGTTACATTGTTGGAATTAGGGGGATAAAGGGACGATAGAACCTAGAGGAAACTTTAGTGTTTACATAAGATATTTGTATATCTGCTACATATTTTTCGAGTACTTTTTTTTTTCTGTAGGTAATACGCATGAGGATTTTTTTTATCCCAATTCATAAAATCATTATTTATTAAAAGGGTACAAAGTCTCCCCGTCCATTTCATATTTGTTAATTTTTACACCTCATTAACTTCACTACGTAAAAATCAAGGAGTGGCAAAAAAAAATATAACAATACTTTCATATCCTTATTTATTTCACGTTTCATAGGACCTAACATAATTGACTACTGTACTCAATTGATAGAGAACAAAAAAAGTATTTTTATATTAATTAGATTACATATTATACAGGATAGACTACTTTTTTTATTATAGCCTCTTGAGTGTTTTTCATAGGAGCTTATAGAATGTTTATTTACTCTTTGATTTTCCCGCTTCAAACATTTGTATATCAAGTTGACTTTATTTTAGCTCACCCGTAGTGCTGGTAATCTGTCTGTCGTCTTTTGTGGATTTCTTCTTTTTTTTTGCTCAGCCCAGAGTAGCATACTGTTCAGCTGTTAAGTCCATGTTTGTCATTTTGGTAACTATATCATATATGAAGCAAAGAAATAAGGAGATTGGAAAAGATAAAACAATATAGAAAATGAATAAAGTTTGTAGTTTTGTGACTATATTTAGTGTTTTTTCTTCTTTAAAGCAAGGCTATGAACGTGCTGAAATAAGAAAAAGAACTAGTTATAAAAATATATTGATAACAGGACATACACATATAATTTATTTATTACTTTAGTAGTATTTATTATAGATATTTTTAAAGAATAGTGATTTGAAGTATCCAACACACCCACGTTCTTTGAAAAAAAATGTATACGTAGTATCTGCTAATTTTCATATCTACATACTCATTTTCACAAAAAGGAAATAAAAAATGTCAATATAAAAATCAACGAGAAGCCTCTGCCTATGAATATGAGTTAGGGTAACTATCATTATTTTCATTTAACACCCTTATCATTATCTGTATCCATATCCACAGTACACATATAAAACATTTACCTTAACAATAATAGCAAACGTTTTAGAATAAATAGGGTCTATGAACAAAAAGAGGGAGCCAGCTCGACCTAGATACGTATTGAAGCGTATGTTGTCGTAACAAAGAGCTTCGATATATAAAATTGATATGATTTATGTAAAGAAAATAGAATAAAGGCTATAAGTAACTTAATAATTATAGATAAATGGTATGTGGGAGTTCTACTATCCAGGAATTGTACGTCTGAATCCACAAAAAGAGAAGTCTTAATAAAATTAACAAGAGAAAAATCAAGTATTGAAGATTTATTTATGAATGATAATTTATTTAAAAGACAAGACAAAGTTAAAGATAAAACTTAAAGTAAAAGAGAACTGAAGAAAAGAAATTTGAGAGTGAAAAAGGTCGAGTATTTATACTATTTGCTTTTGTAAAAATAATCAATAGCTTTTGTGGAATTAATCAATACGTAGCTTTAGTAAAACATTGCAATTGCTCTTGTAAAAAGCAGCAATTGCGAAAAGAATCAAAAGAGGGATCCAATCAAATGGCACAATGGTTTTTTATACTTTAATAAGAATATTTGATGATAACATGTGACTATAATCAATAATGCTAATGATAATGAAAGCGATAAAAAATAATAACAATGTTATTTATAATGGGGATTATACTAATATTGGAGATAATATATATGAGGAAAGAGAAAAAAATTATATGGGTAACGGTAGGGACGTTACAGTATATGGATAACACAATAAGCGTATGATATTAGTATGCCGTACAGTCGATTTAAACACTGTTATCAATTTCTCTATACCCGATCAAGTAATTACCTCAGAAAAAATATGTACAAAGAAACGCGAGGGAGTGAGCAAAGCTTAACTACAACCTAAATAAAAGAAAATTTACATATTAGAACTAGTAAATTATTGACACCATCATTTCTCTTTTCCACTTTCAATTATATTTACCTCTAAAAAAACACCAACTATTGAACTGCACCAAAAAAAAAAAAGAAAAGGAAAGGACGCAAAGGAAAACGAGCCTACAAAAAATAAAATTGTTGGATTAAGATCCAACTCATAATAATAGTAATAAAAAATTACTCACCAAAAAATGAATTGTTTTGCAGGTTTTAAGTTTTACGATTTTTTTTGGGGAAGGGGGGTTTAAGGTTTTTATGCTTTTTTTTGGGATTTTTTGTTGGTTTTATGTTTTCTAAATTTTTACGTACGTAAAACAGAAAAATTATTTTTTTGACAGCTAAAAAAACAATTATGCAACTTACGTTTATGGGAGGTTTTTTTTTTTTTTTGGTGTATAAAGTAAAAGAACTACAAAATAGATCAATTATAATTAGAATACACATTAAAATGCTTTTTTTTTGTATGTAATAAGACAGAACTTACCTTCTCCTTAAAACCAAATTGATGTGGCATTGGGGGGAGGGGAGGATAGCCACCTCCATATCCCCCCACCAATCCACATCCATGTCCTCACTATCGCCGAATTTCCAGTCAACATCCATCATATCATCTTCTTCTTCTTCTCTATTACCACCATTAACACCTACATCAAAAGTAACACGACAACTAGTACTACCAACCAAACGAATAGAAACATTATCACCAGGAGCAACAGAAGCTACTGAAGCTCCCAGAGCGGTAGTAGCAGCAGCTACTTCTGGCGCAGAGGAAGAAAAAAAAGTTGCTAAAGCAACAGACATTTGCGAAAGGCGGGATTGACGAAGAGACGCACTATCGCGTCTTGCGATTTCTTCATCCTTGACTTTGCGAATGACTTTTTTTTAAACCTGCTTGCATCTAACTAGAGCCATCTACTGCACAACTGCATATGTATCAATAGCAATACATTTTCTATACACGACCAACTCTTGGGACGGCAGTACCTTGAATACATAGTCGTTACCGGATATCCAAGTTCATTGACAATTTGAAGCTGGACAACATGGTCTTTGGGATGATCACCATCCATGAGTGATATTCTAGTAGCTAATATAAAATAGTACGCGTATGATATTTAATTTAGTACTCATATATACACATCAAATATTCTAAATATTATTATCATTATTATGAATATTAGCTATACATACCATTCTACTGTATGTGCTTCACTTGAAAACGTTAGACGATGACTTACGATATTCGGCAATATGTCTTTAGGAACAAAGAGCAATCTGGTAGGACCCATTTATGACGCACCCTAATTCAATTCCACTACCAATATTAATATAGTATTCAACTCTGTCTATTCCAAGTTATTCTTTTTTAAAATATGTACATTGGCATTATTATTTAAAATGATAACAATAATAATAAATATTTTACCTTTACGTATGCTTTTGATGGTCGAGTCAAATGGAAAGCTCGTATCCATTAAGCGGGTTCCTTATATTTTATTTTGAATGGTAGAGACAGTGTGTTTTTCATTCTTCAATATTACCAAGTGTTCTTCCACTATCTTGAATGAGTTCATACACTCCATTCTTTGTTTCGACAGTCATTCAGTTGTTATTACTTTCAAAAAATGGTCAAACGAGTAACTTTTTATTTTATTTTTACATGTTGAGCTTATATATGAACCAATGACTAAAATAAATATATGAATCATTTACAAATGAGAATTTAGTATGAATCTTTCTATTTCTTAATTCCATTTTATGTGTATATAATTCAGAAATGGATATAAAACAACCCTTTTTTCATTCTGAAACACGTGTATGCATAAGTTTAAAACAAAGATAAAAAGAACTTTAAGCTACGGTAAAGTAAGTTTTGAATGGTGTAGTATTTACTGTTGTTCTGTTTGGTTCAAAGTGTAGATGTCACTTAACGGAGTAAATATAAAAAAATTGTTGAAAGAGAAGAAAAAAGTTCTATTCCCAACAAAATATAAGATAATAATGCATTTATGTATTTATTTTTCGGTGCATGAATTTTATGTGATAAGACGGAATGAGTTTCCGAAGGAGGATCTACGAAGGAGAAGATAATGATTGTTACACTTGAATTTGTCTTACACAAAACAGAGACAGTAGTGCATCACCCATTAATAATACGTTTTTTTCTTCTGTATCGGAAAGTGTGAAGGGAGGGGCGGTATATAAGTACAAATGAGTTACTATGACTGACATACGTTGTCTCACACGTTAGCTTTTCATTTATGAAAAGGAACAACCTAATTTAAATGAACAACAATCTTACCACTCAAACTTTGAAAGAGGATTATCGATCATTATGGCCATAGCCAAGTATTTATTCTTCCCCTGTTCTATTCACCCCTCTCACAATTACCTTTTTGCTAGACTTATCTATTTCACGAATCATTTCAAATTATATACATACTTAATATCTTTCACTCTCTCCTGTTCCTCTTTTCTTATTTTGCAAAAACAGTTTTTTACTACATAACTATATTCCCTTTAGAGCGGACTAGAATACAATACAATAAGTTCACTCGAGTACAAGATTGGTTATGTAAGTCAATAAACTTGGAACTATAAAATGTATATGGATATCGTAGTTTATTAGATGGGGTAAACACAACAGAATTAGACAAATGTAATACAATCTACTATACTGGATTTTTAGACTGCTTTTGCGCATTATAATTATTTTTTTTGCGCACTTATAATTTTTCTTTTGCGTACCCCCATTAAATTTTTTGCGCACCCTAATTTTATTTTTGCGCATATAAAATTATTTCGAAAATGGATAATGATAATGTTCTTAAATATATTTGATAACGGCATTGAATATTAAGATTATTAAGAAATAA
>JAEPRB010000405.1:0-24812 GCA_016758965.1 Circinella minor
TATAAATAGTCCTTGCTCATCAAATAATAAAGCGGTATCTTTTGAATTATATTTTTATCCTTTATTATCATTTGTTATATTCTATTACTATTGGCTAAGGTATTGATCCGCCCAATTTATAACGACACTAGTACGTATTATATAAGTACAGTATAGCAGAATGTAAATTGCTGCCTATACGTAAGTGTTGATCACGAACAAAAACAAAGAATAATATACATTATATATAGTACATTGTCCTCATCAAACACATGTTTTATTTTATATATTATTTATGATAATTATGGAAAAATGATGGTTATTAGATCTTCTTAATACTTTCACGTTGCTGTGTACCAAAGTTAGTATTATGAGGAAGTTCCATTTTTTGCAAGATATATCTTGAACTCTTCATTACGTATTCGAATACTTTAAACAGTTATCAGTAATATTTAAGAGGATAAGTACATAATACCCCCCTCGCCTTTTAATTTTATCATATCAACTAACTTGAAAATCTTATATTTAATGCAATTTATAGAATCCAGATTCAATTCCCTCAGCCATAACATTGTTTTAAGTGCATCAAACAGCTTGCCCAGCCTAAGATGATTGGGTGAATGGGTTGTATTAAAAATAACTTTGTCGGTATCACAGTCATCATTCGTTAGCATTTTAATTTTAATAATTTATGTAAGTAGATGACGATTCTTTTTAGTCCTACTATACTAATCTCTTTCTATTATGCCGCCATTGCTGTCATTGTTGTTGCTGTTGATGATAAATTTATTCTGACTGTTACAACTAAATGGTTTGTTAATTTCTCATTCATTAAACAGAAATTTTAATATATCTTATGCATCATTGAATGATTCTCCCGACTATTAGACAAAGACAGACATATATGACTATTATGGATAATGCTTGTATTGTATGGAGATTGCCTGATCAAAGCTCTTTATACTACTAATCAAACATCACTTGTCATTAATATACTTACTTGAACTTCTTCCATGATATGCAGAGGAAACGTAAAAAATGATATTAGATTAAATTCACCTTTCTATTTGACTCTCATTCTTTTCTAATTTAGCTTATTTCTGGTTACTTTTTTCGTATACTGTGCTAGAGTTGAGAGCTATTGTGTAGATAGCGTTGGTGGGTATCTGATTTTCTGTTCTTCGCAATAGCAGCATCTTATGTATCTATTTATCGGGTCAAATTTTAAAATATTCGCAAGCTTTATTATATCACAGTGTATCATATGTAGCTTGACTTTGAAAAGAAGGTGTCGTGGGTGTAGAGAAGTTTAATGTATTATGATCTCGGCTTCAATTAATGCATCTTACATCCGAATCTTTTTAGTGCATACCATAGCATACTCTTTTTGAATTTTGGTAAATCTAGCATCCACGAAGAAAGTTTGAAACGCTCGTTTATAAATGTGTCAGTTAGATGATGACGGTGTCGTTGTTTGCTAGCATGTCTACTTGAAGAAAACTTATCCAAGCTTCTTGACTTATTGCATAAAAAATTATCATCATTTTGATTCATTGTCGTTATTGTCTGCTGAATCAATAAAAAGAAGTAAAGGGAATGGCGCGTTAGAGGCCAATTTTAAATGGCCTCTTTATGCACAAGAAGTTAGTTTTAAATTAGTTATTATTTAGCGTTGAACCGACAACATTGTATTGTAATGGATACTTGTTTTTTTTATCCGTGATTTGCATTACATTCGAACATGCTGCAGTCGTAAACGCTATTCGTTGGTAATCAGGCACTGACTTCTCATAATATTATTGTAAAAGCCAGTTGTGAATGACAGTTTCTTTATTCTTGGAATTACAGCTATTGATTCATTCGTATATTACGTGAAAAAATGCAGTTGATATTCCTGAGGGTAAAACAATATAGTATACGTACCTCCATGTTTCTTTTTATTATGTATGTAATAATATTATATAGTCATTGTAACAACATTAACAACATTATAATTTGTTAACGAGCGATTATGTACATATATATTAGACTCAGACAGCTTTCTTTGTTCATGTATTTTCAAAATATCTTTATTTTACGTTGATAACACTAATCGCTCGCCACTATTTATTATGCATACTTCCTCCAACAATCATCATGAAATGAAGTTTACGTACTTATAATGGCATTATGTATATAGATATATTTTATCGTGGTTTCTCCTTTAAAAAAATACTTAATATAGAACGAGTTCCTTTTATAATAATATACAAGTACTTCTATTTGTATGGATAACTTGCGCACAGATAATGAAACATCCATTGCTATATGGTTACAGCAAAATTAAATCGAGCTTTCATGCATATCATGCGCATACTATACATATACATATATATTCTTAACTGGATAAAGTATGTGTGTGTGTATGTATACATAAAAATAAAATTTATTACGTATTATGAAAATCACATAACAATAGAACTATTGTGGAACGATCTTTTCTTAACATTAATAGCACCTGATTTTATATCTCATTGGAACGAAAAGGCGTTTTCTGTCTGTAGTACAAAGAAACCCGAATTTTTCTAACGGAACTTGATCCGATTTTATATTTTTTAGTGCGACGCTAAAAAAAAAAATTAACCACGCCCAAATTTTTTGACTGGGGAGGCAGGGGGAACCTTGGTGAAATATATTGCCTTTTTTTATTATTCCAAATAACAATAATGTCAGCCCAAAATCCTCAAATGCAATTCAATGAAGCAGAGCAACGCGAACTTGCTCAGGTAAAATAAAATTCTATTGTATATTATAAAAAATATAAATAAATGAAACTAAGAAATTTGTTTTTTTTTTTAAAAAAAAAAAAAGTTCCTCGAAGCCGAGAATGCAAAGGCGCGTATTCAACAAACTGTCCACGCCATGACTGATTCGTGTTGGGTAAATATATATTAATAACTTGAATGAGACCAAGAAGGGGGAGAACAATGAAAGTTAATATGTATAATATATTGTTGGTTTTTAGGACAAATGTATTTTCAAGATTAATAACAGCATGGATCGTAGTGACGAGAGTTGTTTATCTAACTGTGTCGAACGTTTCCTTGACAGCAGTTTATTTGTTGTCAAGCGACTTGAAGATTTGCGTAGTGCAGGCATCTAAACAAATCAACATACAAGAAAAGAAAAAGAAACAGCTGTCAAAACATTGTATTATATAGAGTATTAAAAAAAGATATATTAAAAAGAATAATATATCGTAATAATAATTATAGAACTTTATTTCATTATAACAAAAATAATGGGAATTTCGAGGTAAATAGTTTACCATATATCTTTAGTATTTCGTGTGGTATGGGTGCCAAAAGTTATCATTCCGATTGGAAGGAGAAAGGGGGGGGGGCAGAGTGTATGAAGAAAAGGGGGAGGAGAGTTGGTCAGAGAAAAGAGTCATGAGAACATAATAATAAATGTTATATATATGAGACGCAAAGAATCCCTTTATTTTTTCTTTTTCTTCTTCTTTGCCCTTTCTTCACTTTCTTCTTTCTTTATTTGTAATAAGTTTGCGGCTGTTGTTTTTTTCGTCGTTATTGAATGGCAAGCATGTTGCAACAATCTACTTTGTCCGTTTCTGAAATTCAACAAACTCAATCTAATACTGCTATGAATATGACTATTTCTAATGATAATGATAATAACAATAATATCAGAAACAGCGGGTTAGACATGTTGCAACAACGGGCCAACAATAATACAGTAGACATAACTGTTCAGCAGCAGCAACAAAAACGACGTACGGATAATAATGTAATTCGAGCTATGAGTCCTGAAGGCCGACGTTACATAAAACCAGTTAATGGCATCCAAACAAAAGGATTCGCAAGATCAGGTATATACATATACGTCCACTTTCTTTCTCCTTCCTTTTTTTGGCACAATGAAATTAACGCGTCTGCTTTTTTTTTCTTTGTTCATGTATGATAATATATAGCACAACGCCGATCGTCTGTGTTGACATTGGGTTCCATTGAAAGATTGCAGCACTTTTATGCTAAACGTGACCTTAAAGTAAACAAGTAAGCATATCAAAGAATTATATAAAGAAAACAAGAGAATGTGTGTGAATGAAGCACTAAAAAGAAAGCATATACACTAATATATGCAAATTTGTTGTTTGTTATTTATAAATAAATAAAAAGAGGTGGGATTCTAGGATTTAAAAAGAATGACATTACAACAGCAAAAGCTTTACAACAACAACAAATCGAAGAAGAAGAAGAAGAAGATGATGATGAAGAAATGATTTTACCTGAAGATCGTCAAGAACCTCCACCCAGTTGGATGCAATTAGATGTTGAAACGGATTTGGATGTCTTGTTAGCTCAATGTTTTCAACATGTTCAGGTGATGTTACATAATTGGAGTATGCTTTCGGAATGCTCCGATTCGGATACGTGTTCCGATAACGAAGGAGGAGTAGGAGGAAGAAAAGGTTCAGCTACCCACATTGCTTCTTTGCTACAATCCGTTACACGTACATTGGATTCCGTCCGAACATATACGTTCCACAGAAATGATTTAAGTGAACATGTCATGAAAAAATTACGTCATGCTGGTATTCAGTTATTGGGGGCAGTCAAGGAACTTGAACTACGCCATCAAAGTGGTGAACTTGGAGATGATGAAGGTTTTATTCCTTATACCGAGCTACACCCTGAGCGCATGGCTATCATCGATTATTTGATTATTGTGGAAGATTTTGCTTTCAATCCTTCACACCATAATTTTATTGATCAAAGACAGCAACAACCTGTTGTGTTTGGTTTCGAAATTAATGAATTATTGTCTTCTCGTCGTCAACAACATAATAGTATCACTTTTTCTTCTTCTTCTTCTTCTTCTTCTTCTTCTACTACTATTAATAATGATAACAACAGCAAGAGACATACTTCGTCATCCGATGTTACCAGGTGGTTGGATTCTGCATGTTTTGTTAATGATGATATAGGTAAACATAATATGAAGAAGGTTTTTTTTGTTTATATTTTGTGTAATCAGTTTCGTTGTCTAAACTAAGGTTTTTCATTTGTGATACGTAGGACGTTATCATGCATTGCTATGTGATAACATTCCTGACGAGGTTCTTTCTGACCCCCATTCAGATGAAGATGAGTTTCTTACTCAACTAGCGTAAGTCCTTATTTCTATCAATTTTTTTTTAAAAAAAGTTGTATATTATTTAATTTATGAAATGAATTGTTAAAAGCGAGACGAGGTTAATAATGTATACCATGTTATTATATGATTAAATAGTGATGGAAGAATTCTTTGTAATGTATATAATAATATTGTGAACCGCTCTCATCGACCTTTTGGTTTAATAAACAAAATTCATGAAGATACCAAGCGAACTTTCCGAGCTACCGAAAATCTTCGTTTCTTTGCAGCGTAAGTTATTTCATATATCTATCTATATTTGGCCTCACAAAAAAAAGTTGATAATAATAATCACCTTACATATTTTATTTCAAAGTGCTTGTAAACTTCGTTTCGATCTCAACTTTTATCCATTTGATCCAGTGGAAATAGCACGTAAAACGGAACGGGGACTTTTCATGGTAAATAATAATCAATTATATTGGAATGACAACCATATGTATAACATGTTTGGATTTTATTTATTATTAACACACACATACACTCCATTTATATTTTTTATTAGCTCAAGTTAACTATAGATGCATTTTGTAGTTGTGTGATTAATGAATTACGTGAAAGTGTAAATACTGTTTCCAAAAAGCGTGCTTCTTATTCTATTTTTCCAACTAGTCCATCCATTATGGAACATGTTGGAAATACACTCTTTTCTTCTAATGACCATCTTAAAAATGATAATAATGGATATCATTTCCCTTAAACAATCATTCTCATATCAAAACCCCTCCCCCCTCTCTTTCCCTTTCCCTTTCCCCTTCTATATATCTTTTTATTACATATTATCATAGCTTTTATATATACTTATGCTTTATTTTCCCTTTTCTCTCATTCTTACATAACCCACATACATACATTACAATTTTTATTTATTTATGATTATCTTTTTTTTTTACCTTCCTTTACCCCTCTATTATTTATATTTATCATTATAGTATAAAGATAATATCTTCTATAGTTAGTTTCTTTATTTCATAAATCATATGAATATAAACAACAACAATAACAACATCTACATAATGTACAAAAAAAATAGGCCATCAATTTTTATTTTTAGATGTTCCGATCAATTTATAAAGAACGTTTTAATGAAACTAGTTACAGAATAAACAGTTAGTACCTGGTCTATTACATCTTTTGTTATAAACATATACGTACAATACGTACTGTGTAGCATATATCCTATTTGCTTTGTTTTTTCTTACGTATTATTTCTTATTATCATAATCGGATCATCTTGGTATATAAAAACATATATGTATAAAAAAAATGCATCCAACAAAGATATAGTAGCCTTACTTTTACTTATTCATATAGCTCGCTTATTGAAAAAAAAATGTTATTTGTTCACAAATAGAAATGACTCACTTAAATCTTATAATTCATTTAAAAGATGCTGGTAGAAGAGTCATCGCTTAACATCACGTGCTCTACAAAAGCGGAGCTTTTCTTTTTTGATCTTTGCTCGCGTTTTAAAGTTATATATGCCTGCAACTCAACTCGCATACACACAATCCGTTCTCTCCCAGCTATTTTTATTTTTATACCAGTGGAAACTTCAACAATGAATGTAAAGTTTCGTAATTAAACTTTTCTCTCTCGGGAAAATAAAATAATAGTATGCAAAAAAACTTATTATCTTGTCTTTTTTTATATATATTTTTTAACTTAGTACGACTACCCTCATATTAACGATTCCGAGATAACGTAATAAAATATAAAATTCACAGAAAGATTGAGCTTAACATTCAAAAACTCACTTACAACTATTCAATTGTTATTTGTTAATAACTAGTGACACTTTGGAAGATACTACAGGATCAGATAAACCACGTATACTCCTCATGGGGTTACAAAGGTATCTATGTTCAAGCAGTAATAATAATAATAATAATAATAATAATAATAATAATAACGTATTTATTGTACCATTATTGTGAACCTGTTTCATATTTACTTAATATAAAAACGAAACTATATAATTTTTTAGGAGTGGTAAATCAAGTATTCAAAGAGTCGTATTTGGAAAAATGCCACCTAATGATACCCTTTATCTTGAAAGCACAACTAAGATTCAAAAAGAAGATATCACGTAAGCAAAAAAATATATATATATATATAGTTCATGTTAAGGTAAAAAAGAACAAAAGAAAAAGATAAAAGGATTTTTTTTCTTACCAAAAGCAACAACATATTTTATATAATGATTAGTCGATCATTTATCGATTTTCAAATATGGGACTTTCCTGGACAACTTAACTTTTTTGATGTGACTTATGATTCACAAGAAATATTTGGAGCAGTAGGAGCATTGATATTTGTCATTGATGCTCAGGTAATAATATTTTTATACTATGTTATATATATGATTTAAGATGTTTTTAACATTTCTATATACTTTTTATAGGACGATTATAGTGACGCACTACATCGTTTATTTTTTACAGTAACAAGTGCTTACCGTGTCAATCAAAATATTAGTTTTGAAGTTTTAATTCATAAAGTGGATGGATTATCTGATGATTATAAGATTGGTAAAGAAAGAAAGAATATACACATACATATATAAGAGCAGCATCAAGTAATAATATATTTATATATATATATATATATATTAGATACACAACGAGATGTTCAACAACGTATGGGTGATATGTTAGCAGATGCACAAATGGAACATATCCATTTATCATATTATTTGACAAGTATTTATGATCATTCTATTTATGAAGCATTCAGTAAAATTATTCAAAAGTTGATTCGAGAATTACCTACGTTGGAAAATTTACTCAATGTCTTATGCCAGGTAATATATATTTATATATAAATAAGCAACTTGAATGGGTATACTGATTCTGGATCATAACTATTTTATTTTTGTACTAGAATTCCGGTATTGATAAAGCCTATCTATTTGATACTTTAACCAAAATATATATTGCTACAGATAGTTCACCAGTGGATATGCAATCTTATGAACTATGTAGTGATATGATTGATGTCATTATTGACATTGAATGTATATATGGGTAAAGTATATATACAAATATTGTAAAAAAAAAAAGCTGATAAACAGGTTAATAGTGAAACTAATTTTTCATCTTTTTCGTTTCTTAAAAAAAATTAGTGCGCAAGTTTCTAGCCCAAATGGCCGATTATCCTTAAGTGATGACGAAGAGGAATATAGTAACGGTAACGGTGGTGACCCTCATCATGCTGTTAATGGCAACGGAGCATCGTTACGAGATCATTATGACACTGATCGTGATGAGGATGAAGATGGTGATAATCAAAGTCAAGAGCAATCATTGAGGAGGACTGATGGTGTAGGTCAAAATGAAGCAGAAGCATCAAGTTTAATCAAATTGGATAATGGTGATGTGTTGTATATGCGAGAAGTGAATAGGTAAAAAAAAATAAGAGTGGCATTCTATAGATATATACATATCTGTGTGTAGATGTAGGTGTGAACCAAGTTAAATTCAAGCACTCAATTTTTTTTACCTTATTATAATAGACTATTAGTTTTGATTTGCTTACTGCGGCATGATAATTTTGAAAAACATGGATTAATTGATTATAATTTCCAGTGTTTTAAAGAAGCAGTAACTGAAGTATTTGATTTTTCACAGAAAAGAAACAATCAACAGCAACAGCAACAAATGGTGAATTTGGCGCAGCAACAAAGTAGTAGCGAATGAAACTTCTAAATAAAATAAAATAAAAAACTCAAATAATAAAAAAGGATAAGGCATAAACTAGCCTCGTTATTTTTTTTTTCACTTTCCCATTCTTCTTTTCTCTTTCTTTCTTACTTTCCGCAGCATCTTTTTTTATATTTTGTTTTTTTTTTTTGTAACTAACGAAAAATAAAAACGTTGATTTATATCCATCAAAGAAAAAATGACTATTACAGATATCCAAAATCTTCACCAACAGTTACCTGAACGACTACCAAAAATGGTTGTATTTGACCTGGATTATACATGTTGGGAAACTTGGTAAATAAAAATTTCATATAAATATATTAATACAAAATCAGTTACTTATTAACCTTTTGCGAAAAATAAATACATATAAAAACAGGATCGATTGCACTTCTGGTAAGGACCGATGAAAGAATCACCATGACAACCACTTTCTTTTTTATCATGATTCGAAACATAGTAACTTATTCATGACAATAATTTATAGGCCCACCATTTACTTATGATGCAAATGTAAATGTAGTTTATACCAAGTAAGTAGTTGTGAATAATAACTCATTATTGTTTTTTTTTTTTGTTCTAGTACCACTTTGAAACGGAATGCGAGAAAAAAAAAACTAACTCTGCCTGGCTTTTTTCTTTTTGGTATTAGACACCAGGAAGATGTCCGATTGTTCAAGGATCTTTCAACAGTCTTTGCTTTAATCAAATCACTTCCTGATATAAAGATTGGTATTGCCTCACGAACACATACAGACGATTGGTAAAAGCGTTTTTTTTTTTTGTAAAATGAATCGTTGTGTATCCGCAGTAAAAATAAATTTCTAACAATTATTTAAATATAAAAAATTCAGGGCAACAGCTGCGTTAGAACTATTTCGGATACCACAAATAGAAGGATCACCTACTATGATGAGTCAAATTGATTATTTTGAAGCTTATCCAGGATCTAAAATTAAACATTTCAAAGAGTTGGAAAAGAAGTCTGGAATTCCTTGTAAAGATATGGTTTTCTTTGATGATATGCGTTATAATAATGAAGTAACAAAGTTGGGCGTGTTATTTAACCTTGTGGATACAAGAAAAGGTGTTACTATACAAAGTCTCATAGCCTCTCTTGTTCAATATGACAAAGAGTCTCGTTATGTTCAAACAAAACTTGATTTTAGTAAACATTAGAAATATATATATATTATTCATTATTATAAAAAATTCCTTCTCACAATAAAGTTTATTACTTTATTGTACTCTACCTATTCATGTAATAGCATTGGTGAGCCCATTATACATTGAGTCAAAAAATGCGTGGCGTGACTGGTTTGAGTCGCAGCCGCCATTTTTCGGTGCTACGCCTTCTAATTTTTTTTATAAAAGTGAAAAGAAAAAAAAAATAGGGTGCATCTCAGTTTACATATATAAACTTATAATATATACATATATACAAAATGAGTGAAAAGTTTCACTGTCGCATGTACGAAAATGAACTTCCCAAGGTGGATGACGTTGTCATGGTAAATGTTCGACAGATTGCCGACATGGGTGCCTATGTTAAATTGGTAAGTTTAGTCACAAAAAACAAAAATATGTATATATATATATTTATATAGACGTAAACAACATTTCTTCTTTCCCAACCCATTGTTATGAATGAATAATACTCTACTTTTTTTTATTGAAATCGATGAACTAAATAAATCACGACCTTAAAAAAAAAACGAAAAAATAACACTTTATAATTTTACCCGCGTTTATTTATTTTTTTATAATAATAATTAATAGCTTGAATATGGAGACAGAGAAGGCATGATTCTTCTTTCAGAATTGTCTCGAAGACGTATTCGTTCCGTTCAAAAGTTGATTCGAGTTGGTCGAAATGAAGTTGTTGTTGTTCTTAGAGTTGACGAAGAAAAGGGTAAAAAAAAAAGAAACGAAAATACCTTCTTGGATTGAGAGAGAGAGATAAAAAGGAATGTTAAATGAAGTAAAATGGTTTGACTAAAAAAAAATTGGTATAAATAATTATTATTATAGGTTATATCGATTTGTCCAAACGTCGTGTCACTCCTGAAGATATTGCTAAATGTGAAGAACGTTTTAATAAGTCTAAGGCTGTTCATTCTATTCTTCGTCATGTTGCTGAAAAGCACGATATTGCACTCAAGGAACTTTATGAAACTATTGGTTGGCCATTATATAAAAAGTTTGGTCATGCATATGATGCTTTCAAACTTGCCATTACGTAAGAAATGTGATAAGAGAGAGGGGAGGGGAGAAAGTATAAAATAAAGAATTTAAATAACTCATATAAATGTATTTATTTTAGTGACCCTACACCTATATTCGAGGGTATGGATATCCAACCCGAAATTATGAATGAATTGGTATCAAATATCAAACGTAGAATGACTCCTCAACCTGTTAAGATTCGTGCACGTAAGTAAAAAAAAAAAAAAGAAGAAATATTGGAAATATTAGTAATAGTTATCTAATATATTAATTGTTAAATAGAATTGGATCTGAGATGTACTGGTATTGATGGCGTGAATGCAATCAAGAAAGCTTTATCAGCAGGTGAAGCTGAATCTATTGAAACTGTTCCTATCAAGGTAACTTATCTTGCAGCACCATTCTATGTTGTAACTGCTGATGCATTGGATAAAACCACTGGTTTTGCTATTATGGAAAAAGCAATCAATGCAATCAAAGATACTTTGGAATCACATAAATGGGCTCGATTCAAGGTTGAAAAGGAAGCTAAATTGGTATCTGAAACGGATGATCGTGATTTCGCTGCTTTGATGGCACAAGCAGAAAAGGAAAATGAATTAGTTAGTGGTGATGAAGATGAAGGTGACGGTGTAGCTGCTAGTGATGATGACATGTAAAAGTATTATTTCCCTTTGTTTCTCCTACTTTTTTTCTCTCTTTCCAAAAAAAAAAAACCATACACACAAAAAGCTTTCCCTCTTCCTCTCTTCACACAAACATACGTACACACTCACAGACACATTCGCACATACACCAATATTTATATATATTGAACAAAAAAAAGTATATAATGTTATACAAAAAGATATATACATACAACTATAATCCTTTATATATATATATATATGTTGATATTATCATTGGTGTGTTTTATTTACTATTATTGTGTTATGAACTAATTAGAATTAGTATGAACATCAAAATGGTTTTATAGAATAATGATCTGAAACAAGGGGGGGGGAACATTGTTTTTTTTTTAGTTCAAAAGAAAAATAGAAAGGATATATAGTAAAAATCAAAATACATTTGATTACTTTATAATATTTACTAATTGAAATGATTTGACAGTTTTTTGTTATATAACTTTTACAATTTGGAAATGAACACGCACACAATAAAAATAATTACCTCTTTTGAAATAATTTAGGTTGTACAAACAATGGTTGCGTTTTATTCCTCCAGCCACAGTAATTAATGCCCTATTATTTTAACAACTATAATTACTCCTCTCACTTAAACACCTCCCCCCCCAAACCACCTACACACACCTACACACATTCACTCATATCTTTTCCGCACTTTTTTTTTTCTTCTTCTTTCTTTTATCTCTCATTAAAAAATTAAAGATATAAAAAAATTATGGTTTTTGTTCCACCTGATGCTTCTAAACCAACAGTACCTACTTTAGCACCACCTCCATTAGCATTAGGTAGTGGAGGTGGGGGTGCTGGGGGTCGTCTTGGCAATAAACGAAGAGGAGGACCTGGTTTAAAACTTTCATTTGAACATTTACAAATTTCCCCAGCATCTTCTATTCCAAGTTCAACAGAAGCATCTCATAATAATAATATTAGTCAACAAAATACTTTTCGTGAACAGGTCGGCAATATTGTAGGTGGTAATACTAGCAGCAGCAGCAGGTCTGCTTTACAACAAGCTATTGATCAGCCCGCACAACAACAACAACAACAAACAAGTATACCACCTGTTCTTGTTAGTAAAAGATACCCAGGTTGTGGTGAAGATGATGAAGACGAAGACGATGGCGATGACTCGTTAGCTGCTTCTTATTTAGCAGCTGCAAGAGAACAACAACAACAAAAAGAATTACCTAAACAACAAGAACAACAAAGAAAAAATCATAATATTCCAGTATTAAGAGAAGCGCCTAGACCGCCTGGACCACCTCCTGTAGGTTCAGTTGCTTCTCGTTATTATCCTGGAGATAATGGTAAAATATATATTTTTATTATTATTTAATACTCAGAACAACAACAATAACAAGTGTATATACTTCTTTTTTTAGGAACGAATATTACTACTACTTCTACAACAACAAATACAGCCCCTGCTTCATCATCTGCATCATCTTCATCATCCTCTTCTGCAACTACTACTACAACCGAAAACACTGATGATAATAGTCAATTTATGGAGATGAAACCCGAGGATTTAGATGTGATAAAACTTTTGGGTGAAGGTGCTGCTGGTACTGTTAGAAAAGTTTTACACAAACCCACGAGACTTATTATGGCAAAAAAGGTAAAGTCCCGGGCTTGGCTTTTTTTTTTATCTCTTTTTATTTATGTTTTCTTAAAATCTTCAAGAAGGGAGAAGAAGGAGGGAATTATTTCTTTCCCTTATTTATCCCGTTTCTTTTTATCAAAGTGTACCCTTAAAAAAAACTTATATGATTACAGACACACAGATTCTCTTTATAATCCATTCACTTATTCCCAAAATATAAAATATATATAATAGACAATTGGTACGGATCCTAATCCAAAAATACAACGACAAATTTTACGTGAATTATCTTTTCAAAAAACATGTAATTCACCTTATATTGTATCATTTTATGGTGCATTTTTGGAAGATGGTGATACTACATTATCATTATGTATGGAATATTGTGAAGCAGGTAGTTTGGAAGATATTTATAAACGTGCAAGAGATCTTGGAGGTATTATTGGTGAACCTGTTCTTGGACGTATTGCTGAATCGGTAATAATTTCTTTTATTTTGTTTAATTTTTATTGTAACTTTTCTTCTAATCTTTATATTTGAAATAGGTATGTAAAGGTTTAGTTTATTTACATCAACAACGAGTAATTCATAGAGATATCAAACCATCCAATATTCTTGTTACTCGTAAAGGTGAAATCAAATTATGTGATTTTGGTGTTTCTGGTGAATTAATTAACTCTATTGCTAAAACATTTACGGGTACAAAATATTATATGGCTGTAAGTTTATTTATTATTACTATTAGTCTTTGAAACAATCAAATATAATCACATGAACTAAAACTATATATATATATATATATATATACATATATTAATTTAGCCTGAACGTATTCAAGGTGCACCTTATGCAGTTCAATCAGATATTTGGTCATTAGGTTTAACATTAATTGAAGTATCACAAAATCATCCTGCATTACCACCTCCAGGGCAACCTCAACTTTCAATTATTGAATTATTGGATTTGATTGTACGTCAACCTGTTCCTGTGATACAAGGGTCCCATATTTCAAAAGAATGTCGTAATTTTGTTGCTGTTTGGTAAAGTTAAAAAAATATGGTTACACACAATTTTTATCAACTTATATTTTCTCTTCTTTCCGACTCATGCTATGTTCTTTTTTTTTTTTGCTAGTTTGATCAAAAATCCTAGAGATCGTCCTGGACCAGGAAGAATGTTAGAACATCCATTTATACGTAAATGGGAAGATGTACCTATGGATGTAGCAGGTTGGGTGAAAGATGTTTGGAATTGGAAATAAGTAATTAAATTTTAAACTATTTATAATAATAAAGTCATTTTTTTTTCTTTACATAATATTATCTTGGGCTTATAGTTTAATCATGTTATGAAGGATTATTATTATTATATATATTTCATACAGTGTTATATATATATATATATATATGTTAGTTTTGTGCTTTAATAAGATTTATGTTACCAAAATAATTGTTACCACATTATTTTCAATTCAAATCGTAGGAAAACCCAGCGGAAGCTGGGGGGCGCGTCTCTTCATATTTAACAGATAAAGCAACCTATACTTTTTGTTTCACTCAAATGAACTCATAATAATATGACATCCACAGCATTTGACGCGACAGCATTCGCTAATCCCGATTTTGATATTAAAAGTTGGATTAATAACTCTTTAAAACCACGTCAACATAATAACCGACAACAACAACAACAACAACAACAACAACAACGCGAAGATATAACACCATCTACATCCAATAACGAAAAATCCCATCAACGACCATCTGAACAAGAAGTAACAGTACTTGTCACTCGTCTTCAACTTTCTAGTGAAGAAGCTTCACGCAATGTAGGAATAACAACAGATGGCGTTATTAAATCCTTACCACGAATGTTATATGATTTAAAATTAATAACGGACGATGCACAAGCTGCCAAACGTGGTATTGATCAAGTACGAGCTCATTTATCTACCACCAATGATGATGAAACAGTTAATGTTGCCTTGAAAAAACTTCAACAACTTCATACCGTTAAAACACACATGGAAAAATGTAGTGCAGCGTTAAAAGAAGCTGAAAATTGGAGTAACTTGGAAGCAGAAGCGACACGTGTATTAGAAACGCAAGATTATGAAGGTGCAGCAAGTCGAATACAAAATGCACAACATAGTTTAAATGTATTTTTTCAACATACACCCGAGTTTCAATCGAGGCAAGAATTATTACGTAAATTACAATCTCAATTGGAACAAACGGTTCGACCCAAAGCTATGGAAGCACTATTACAAAGACAAGACGCTGTTGCTTGTTACCAATATTTTAAGGTGTATGGCAAAATTGGTAAAGCAGAAGAGTTTGTGGATCTTTATTTCGAAGCAAGAAATCCTAAAATTGTTGAAACTTGGAAAGAGCAACAAGAAGATCAAGTAGGATGGGTGGAATCATTGGATACATTTTATAAACAAATGTTCGCTTCTTTATCTGAAGATTATGTTTGGTGTGCTTCCATATTTCCTGATCCAAAACCGGTAGTACAAGCACAAATTCAACATATTTTTCAATCATTGGACCCATCTTTGGCGGATCGATTAGCTTCCATAGCAACCCATCAAGGTCCAAATGCATTACCTCTTTTGGTTTCTACATTTTCTGTGACGGAATCATTTGGGTTATCATTGGAACGACTGTTTGCAAAACCTCCCGTGAATACTGGTTCAGGTGGTGATAATGCCACATCATTGGAATCATTGAAAACACGTGCACGTAGACGATCTAATTCGACTCAGTTGACATTGATTCCACTCACATTAAGACATACAGATACCAATACGTGGTCCTATGTTCTTTATGTTCCATTCTTACCATTCCAATCCCAATATGCATCTTTGGAAAATAGTTTTCTCAATGAACATTTATCTTCCTTATTCAAACGTGTGGAGGATAATCAACGTCACTTTGCTGCTACAGATCGTGTCCAGTACATATTAACAAGTGTTATTGATTCAATATTTTCTATGGCTAAGGAATCTTTGGAACGATGTTTAAAGATGACACATGGATTTGGTGCAGTAGAATGGCTTCGTACTATAAATATATACATTGGACAAGTTAAAGTACAATTACAAAAAACGATTCGAACTATCCAATTGTCATCTACAGCAACAAGAGCAGCTTCTACATTAAAAAAAGCAGATGAACAACAACAAAGAATGGGAAGAGGAGGAAAATTATCGAGAACAACATCAGATTTAGATGATTTGAATTTGGATTTTGATGATGATGATAATGGTGATGATAAAAATGATACAGGAGATTGGAGAGCATTTCAATTGGAATTACGATTATTACGTATTTGTCAAACTTTGGATACACAATTTAGTTCATTCAAAGATAATATTGCTCGGGAATTGGAAGGTGTACGCTATGTCATTCAAGAAAAGGATCAAGACGACAATGCACTATTAAGTCCTGTTACGCCTAGTGTATTGACATTTACTGAAAAACCGGATGCTCGTGGTCACCGACGTCAATCCAGCTTATTAACTGGTGGTAGTATGGAAATTGGATCACTTTCATCAACATCTACAACATCAAGACATGAAAGAAAACGAAGTATGGGTAGTGGATTTTTTGGAGATATTCCGTCTACAATCGGAGGACATCATCAACAACAACAACCACAACAACAACAATTATCCAATTATCCACGATCTTCTATGGCTTTATTACGAACATCACGATTAAACAGTCATGAATTACAACGTATTATTTCACAACTCTCCACTATTAATGAAGATTCTCAATACAATATTATTAATGTTGTACTGAAAGATGCCAACAAACATATTGATGAATTAACAACTGAATGTCAAGCATTAGTTCATCAAGCAGCACTTCAACCTATTATACGACATTTAAGAGAAATTCCATCCATGAAATCTATATGGCAAGCAGCTGATCCACAGTCTCGCAAGACAAATATTGAAGATGCTACCATCGATGTTGATATGCCTCAATTCAGTTTATCACCTAATGAGTATATTACTCGAGTTGGTGAACAATTATTAATGCTTCCACAAGAATTCGAAGTTTATACAGACGATCCAGCTTTATCATATCACGTTGAAACAATTCCATTTATTCAAAAAGGAGATATTCATCATCAACATCAACAATCAACTTCAGATGACGAAGAAGAAGAAGAAAAAGAAGAAGAAGAGGATGATGATGAAATTGATGTTATTGAACTATGGTCAACATGTGTTGCACGTGGAGCTATGAAACAATTTTTGGATGAAATTGTAAAGATTCGTAATTTAACATCTCAAGGTCGAAGACAATTGCGTACTGATATTGAATATTTAATTAATGTTTTATCTGCTCTTGATGTACAACCTTTACCTGAACTTCAAGATTTTTATGATGGTCTCGTATAAAAAGAAAAATTATCAATGATAATAATTATAATAATAATAATAATAATAGTTTAGAATGATATTTGTATACCACTTTTAAATTTTCCCCCCTTTTGTATTTTATTACATATAAATAAATAAAGCAAACAATAATATAAAGCTAATTATATATATAAATATGAAACACATTATTTCTGATAAATAAAGAACCCCATTAAATTGGTTCATATAATATGAAATAAAAAGGAGTATTAAGATTACAAAGGGATAAAAAGGTTTATTTTTTTAAAGAAAAAAAAAAAGGCTATACACAATGATCCAATTTTGGAATATGACCACATTTTATTATAATAAACCGGCACTTCAAAATTAAATAAAAGAAATCCTAAAAAGAGTAACTTTCTTGCTTCTCTTCACTTCATTATAACTCTTTTATTTTTAAATTTTCCCTTTTTTTTATTTTGATGAACTTTATAAAATGGATGTAAAAATGACACGACATATTTCAACTGATCTTGAAAAGATTGGAAAGAAAATTGCTCAGATTTTATGTGACCCAAGCGATGCTTTTGATCAAGCTTCAGTTGACGTTGACTCAATGACATTGTCGGAGCGTAAGGCGTTTGCAGAACAAGGTATAATTATTTGTTACTACCACTGATAAATAATGATATATAAATATAATTAAAACCTTTTTTTTTAATATTATCAATATAAATTTATAGGTGGATTAGGTGCTTGTGTATCTAAAGCAGACGTCCTTGCAGATACACCTGATGATCTTATGTATTTGTCTGGTAATATCATTATTGAACCCCCCCCCTTTTTTTTTTTTGCTCTTTTTTAAATCCATGCTATTCAATAGGTGTTCATTATCTTTATTTTTTTTATCTTTATGATTATTATCATTATTATTAGGAGAGCGAATCGTGGTACTCAAACATATAAAGAATGATCTATATCTTGTAATTATATATTATTATTATTATCCTTCCAAACCCCTTCTTCTATTCTCCCTTCTCTTTATTTATTGAAAACTCAACACATTTTTACCATCATGATGTTTTCCAAGTATTTACACCATTTTTATTGTGAAGAGAAATCTTTCTTTTTTTTTAACATATTATTATCATTGTTATTATTTAGGGTTATTGTGAAGGTGTCATTGGACAATTTAATGCAGAAAGTGTTCATTTTGTTGAATTGGATCCACGTGTATTAGAATCTCTTGATGCAGAACTTGATTTTCCAACCGATAATGAATTACAGCAACAAAATTATCATCGTTATTCTAATAGCAGTAATGAATCACCTTCTAACCGACATTATTCTTATTCATCTACTTCGGAACAATTATCTCTTCACGATACTAATCATAGCGGACATAAATGGCCTGGTCGATCTAGTATTGAAAGTCTTGTAACAACATCATCGACACCTTCTATGCCTAATACGAGACAAAATCGAGTTGTTGAAGGTAAAAAAAAAATACAATTCACTATTTATATTGGATAATTGTTTGTTACTCAAAAAGAAACAAATAATAATTTAAGTATTTATAAACAAAAAAATTAGATTATGGTGGTAAAAAAGGAGGAGAAAGACTTTATATGAATCCATCTTCTTCTATCACAAATGAAGGAACAGAAAACTTTGATACGTCTGCATTTAATGACGATTATTCAGACGATTCAGAATTAGAAGCTACAACACCACAAATGCAATTTTCTACACAACAAACAATGTCACCTGTTGCTATGGAACCAGGAACAACATTATTTAAATCTACAACAATAAGAGCAGTAAGACCCACTGGTCGAAGACCACTTGCTGATACAAGTGCAGCCAGTTCTACACAACAACAACAACAACAACAGACAATAGATAATGTTGTTGATTATGAAGATGATGATGAATTACATGATGGTGATGATGAAGGAGAAGAAAAACCAGTGTTACCATTCAAAGATAGTTCAATAAATAAAACAACGACAGCAAATTCAAATAATACTGATGGTGCAGCTGTGGATGAATATGGTTTCTTAATTCAACCTGAACATGTAAGGTTAAAAAATAGATCAGCGTTACACAGGTGAGAATAATAAATTTCTTTTTTTTTTTCTATTTTGTCAAGTATATATTAATAAGAGTAATGTTGATTAAAAAAAACTATAGAACGGATTCATCAAATAAGTCAATAAAGACATATAGAGAACAAGAAAATAAATGGATCCATACACTTGGTAAATTGGACCCTGCTTCTGTCAAAAAAGATGCCAAATTCAAAAAAATGGCACGTTCAGGTATTCCTGCATCTGTGCGTGCTCGTGTTTGGCAATTTTTAGCTGGTAGTGATTCATATAAAAAGAATGGGCATTATCAGGTAAAATAACAAAGTGAACTTTACTGGAGATCATAAAATCTGAGATGAGAGAACAAAAGAAGTACATTTCAAGTTTTTTTAATCCGATTATTTTATATGTATATAGAATCTATGTCAACGACAAAGAAGTAAAATTTTCGATGTGATTGATCGTGACATTCCTCGATGTTATCCAGATCATAGCCAATTCAGTGATGCAACTGGACAAGGTCAACGTGATTTAGGTGATATTTTAAAAGCTTATTCACATTATAATACACAGTTAGAATATTGTCAAGGCATGGGTCGACTTGCTGGTTGTATGTTAATGCATATGCCTGCTGAGGTAAAAATTTTCCTAATTTTTTTTTTTATGCATCAAAATGATTATTTAATAATTTTTTTTTATCTAGGATTCTTTTTGGTTATTAGTAGCCACTATTGATCGATATATGAATGGTTATTTTACCCCATCATTATCTCAAATTCGTATAGACGCTTATATTATTGGTGAATTACTTAAAGATCATCAACCAAAATTAGCTCAACATCTTGTAAGTTTATAATTATATATATATATATATATATATTAAAAATGAATATAAATGACGTCATTTTATTTACTTATCTTTATATATGTATGCTTATATACATATTAGGAAAGCAATGATATTCAACCCATTATGTATATCGCACAATGGTTCATGACGGCGTTCACATTAACGTTACCGTGGAGTTCGGTATTACGTGTATGGGATGTATTTTATTTTGAAGGTGTTAAAGTATTTTATCGTATAAGTCTTGCCATTTTGGAACTTATAAAAGGTATTATTAAAAAGTAGGGTTTTTATATTTAACTGTTATTATGAAATGACTAACTAAATTTTCTTATATAATAAAATATCTAGACTACCTATTGAATGAATGTCCAACCAATTCTGAAATTTTAACCCTTTTATTACATATACCACATAAATATCTTGAACCGGATGCACTTTTAGATTGTGCTTTTAGGATTAAATTATCAAAAACTGATATTCGAAGATATGCGAAAAAGGCCAATGGTAGTACAACAGATGCTATGGGATTACCACTTGAACATGGTCTTAAAAATTTAATGGCAGGAAATCCTACATCTACATCATTTAAAGGATTAGGAGGAAAGATAATCAAATAATAATAATAATATAATGTAATAGTTTACTTTTCAAGCATTGATTACACAACACTCTGTCTCTCTCTCTCTCTCTCTCTCTCTCTCTCTCTCACACACACACACACACACACACACATACAACACGTTCTTATACACATTCACAACAAAAACCACAACTAGCAATCTATCCGTTTGTCTCACTTCATTTTTTATATTTCAATTTGTTAATGTTTTTGATACCCCTTTCCTCTTGCTCGCACTTGACGTTTTATTTTATATTTGTATCATTGTATGCATAATAATAATTATAATAATGCAATAGGTTAATCTGTTATTTGTTAAACCATATGTTTATATATCATTCTCTCGTATGCTTTATACTCATGCATTATACGTATGTATACGTAACAAAATAATTTGTATGTAATGTTACGTAATTGAATGCTGCACCAGTTAGTGTGCAGTAGGTATACATCACATCTTATTACGTAATTATAAAAATAAATATTTAAAAAAAAGCTATTACTAATGATATGATAATTAAAATAATGGCAGAAACAGTCGGTTTAAAGATAGTTAGAGTGTTGATATCATTTTACATATTATCAATCTCTCTCTACCTTGCGCCACTTTGTTGGATAAATGAATATATTAATCCCCTTCTCAACTTTGCTTTGTATTATTAAATATGTATTACAGTGCTTCGCTTTGTGGTGGTCGAAAAGTAGACTCATAAACACCCGTCTTTTTAAGAGTATGTACTAGACCGTGAATAATTCATATCTTCAACGCGCTGAGAAAACTTTGAAGTATGTCTTATTCTTATTGAATTGTTTGATGCATCAGTAACATATTTTTTTATAAGTGAGAGTACACAGAAGAGAAAATAACTTAACATTCCTATAAATATCAACCACAGTGACTTTACTACTTCTTACAACTTCTATTTTAAGTACAGTATAGTATTTATATATTCCAAAGAAAAATATTACTCTTTGGATTTTTCAAAGACAAAAAAAAAAGTACATAATTTTAAGAGGTAAAAAGCACTGTAAAACGACAGTAATTACCTATATTGTACTGTAGTATTACAAGTAAAACGTTCATTCAACACAAGTTATTTCCTGCATGCTACGTAGTCCGTAATACTACACATTATAACCTAAAGTGAAAATATGTAACAATGAAGTACTATGCTACCTTGCCTGAGTTACAGATATTAAATTAATGACCTGAATAAGTATATAGTAATACAAATCGACTTTGGTACGTATGTATCAGTTAATCATTTCATTATCCCAACAATTGTTAATTAATAATAATAGTCTCTACTAGCCTGTTATTCTTGCTATAATGCTATAACTTTTGACGTTAAAGAGCAGAAAAAGTCAAAAAAAAAAAAAAAAATACAGAACGTTTAACGATCCAGATGCCTCTGATAATTTTTGATAGAAGAAAAATACATATATACATAGTACATATAGAGAAGGTTTATTGGTTTAAATAACACAATTCTTTTCATGAACAATTACATTGTGATCTTATTTTTTTTACAACTTTAATGAATAATATTATAATTTTCTGACCAAATAACAATTTTTAATTTGAAAGCAATTAATCTATTGATTGCTCGTTCTATCATCAAGTCAATTATTACTGGGACAAGAATTTAAACTGTAGAAATTTATCTTTATGGCTGAATATTTACTAACGCAGAAACTCGTTTCCCATGTTGTCATCGCCGATTGTATTTTTCAAGCAAGCCCTGTCTTCGGCAGCGGGTGTTGTTGCATTACTAGCTACCGAAATAATAGCTATATAGTGATATATATTGCTATTTTGTTTTCTGAATTAGCAACATTCGATATAATACGTAACTTGACGTAAATACCAAACTCGACTTTCCTTGGAAAAATAAAACACATATAAAGTGAATGCAACAAGGAAAAAAATACATTTTTTTCTTTTTCAATGTGTTCGCAAAGAGCGATTCTGTACTATATATAAGTGAGTTAATTGAGTCTTTCATACGTCGCATGACTTTTACAATGAAAATGCATCTCAGCGCTGTTATATGGTGATCCTTGTAGCTGATACTACTACGTACGTTACAAATATTAATACAAACATTCACTATATCGATGTAAATTACTGAAATGCGCTTCTCATATATTTTTTATCATTTTGTATGTAATTTTAGATATTTGTTAATAATGCGGTACTGGTTAAATCGGTACTTCGCTACGTAACCGGTAGCATCTCTCAAATAGTTTTTACATACTTGGTAAAATATCATACCAGTGATTCGATAAACTGGTATCCATTGAACTTGCCCAAATATTTACCGGATTTATTTTATTTTACATAATATTACTCTCTTTGTTTCCAGTTGGTTAATTCGTTTGCGCAGAAAATAAAGATATTTAATCCTTTCTTGTCGTCAAAAGAAAGCCTTTCAACATATTGTTGATAAAAATACTGTCTCTTTTTGCGCTAATTTCACAATGATGTTTTTTTGTCTTCCTCATCGGTCTATTTCTTCTTCGACCTTTTAGCATATTTGTCTGATATTATTATCGATCAAGTCATTGCACTGTTGGTACGTACAATTCATTTCTGCACAACATTTATCAAGCTGCTGATTACCATACTACACACTTTGTTGTTGTGAATTCATTATTGATGCAATCTCTGATTGAATGGCGCCATTTCATGGATATTACGTATCATTTTTATCACCAGGACGCAAACGCACATTACCAGTACTATATTAAGCAGCTAGCTACATTATATAGCTGTCAACTTTTTTGTTCATCTTAATCTATAATTATAGTTTATCTTCCATTATATTTTGTATTTGTCAGCTGGATCTCAAAAGCTAAACAGTTATTTCGCTAAACCGGTACAGATCCTGACACGCCAAAAGTGCCGGTTTAACAAAAAATCACTGAGCTTTTCTATTTTGTACGTAGACAGAAATGATTATTTTGTTATAAATTAATGTGCATCAAAAAAATACTTCTTATATACAGTAAGAAATAATATATACACAATATAAGCGTTATTAGAGTAGCAGCAGGTGAATTTAGATGTACAGCGGTAACGATTTTTGGGGTAGCATTGTGCGTACGTACAACTAGAAGCCTCAAAGTGACAGTCCAGCAAAAAGCTTGAAGTTTTACTTGTTTTTTTTTTCTTTTGTATCAATCGGAGCCTCAGAAAAAAAAAAAAAAAGAAATGTCACAGCCAAACGTCAATGAATAAAGCCGAAATTGAATTTATTGAAAACAACAAAAACGTACTGTCTCTTCTTTGATCTTTCTTTGTTTTATCATACCATATGTGCATACTCAGAGGGCAACAATGACGGTTTTTTTTTTTTTTTACTAAGACAACGTTATTAACTATAGGTTGAACTTGGCAGTATATAAATGCTTAGCAAGTTCATTACATATCGATTGTTTTATTACCGCTGTCCAATGCAGCAGAGAGCAATCGTTA
>JAEPRB010000406.1:0-23389 GCA_016758965.1 Circinella minor
AAAAAAATTAAATCCTTTTTTTTTTTTTTTTTTTTTAGATCTCCTTTCCTTTTTTTTTTTAATAAAAAAAAAAAAAAAAAAAAAAAAAAGTTTACCCCATCAGTTTCTTCTTTAGCTGTATAGGGTGCTTGCTTGGGAATAATACGTTCTGCTTTGGTTACAAAAACATCATCGTCAAAGTCAAATGAAAATGGTGCATCGTCTGTCATTATTAAAAAAAGATCTCGGGGTATGTTGTCAAAAAAAAAAAAAAAACGAAAGGTGTATAGCGGGACAATCCTTTTTTTTAGATTTTTCTACTTGATTTTATTGGTTAGGTACACTTTGTTGCAAATAACTCTCCAGTGCGAGCTTTGCAAAACATGAATCCTTTTATTTCAACAATAACAGCCTTTTTCCAATAAAAAGGCCAATATCTGTTTTAAAGAACTCTTCCCATACAGTGGTTGCAATTACATGTGATCGCTGTTTTTTTCTTTTCTTTTATGGCTTCATTTAGTAACCGCTTGATAAATAGTCGTAAGTCATTGAGATATTCACAAAATATAGAAAGATAATACTCGTGCTTATTTCTCGTTCAATGATACAGTTAAATTTACAAATATTAACCTGGCAGTGAATCGAAGAATATACTTTTAAAAAAATTGGTAATAATATTCACTTTCATCAACAAAAGTGTCCTGATTTGAGTGAGTGGTCAGCCTTTTCTTGACGACAGTGGTGGTAATATGTCACAGAAGAAGAGGGCTCCCTGTAAGTGGCAATAATTATGATTTTTTACGTCAATACTGTATTATTGTCTGCCGTAGTTATTTGCAATTTAGTCTTTGAACCTGGGCAGCGATAATGCGATCAATTCAACTACGTATAAAAAAATGAGAAAACAATATCCTATATATCATATCATGCAATGGGTATACTTCAGTGAGAATTAACAATTCTATGCATTCACATGTCTTTATTAATGTAAGATGACTTGTTAAAGTTGGTTTGTGGTATTAATAATTAAGATAGCACACGGTATATGCGACCGATGCATATTCATATAAGTAAAATGTAATCAACTCACCATAGTAATCTAGTGTAATCAATCTCCGTCGTTAAAATCCTGTGTAATAAGATCATATTGCTAACTAGTTATGTAAAGGCAACAAATAGTTATAAGTAACAATCACGAGGTGTTGGAAAGTAGATTATAACATTTCAAAAGTGTCTTAAAAACATGTCTAAAAGCGTCTGGCATGTTATTTGAATATCATAAAAAAATTCAAAAACAAAAGAAAACTACCAAAGTGGTATCTCAAAGAATCATTTAAAACAGTAAGTCAGTTATTTCTTTATTATTAATTAGATACGGCGGAGAAAATGAAGAGAACGCAAATGCAAATATATGTAACATCAAAAATACACTGGTAATTCATGCACAAGACCTGAACAACCTACATCAGAATCAGAGTTTTCCAGAGGCCACAAGAATGTTAATATTATAAACTATGTTCAAAATCAAAAGGTAAAATCATTATAAATAATAGAGTTTATTTTATGGATCACATACATATGGAGGTAAGCATAATACTTATTATGATTATGATTATTATGATTACTATACTTCCTTGATAACACACTTATACATCTTGTACGTATTTAATAACTAAAAACATTTTTAATATAATAGTAAGACTAGAATAATATTTTCACGTCTGTTTCAAAATACATAAAAATATATCCGTATACGAATAATAAAACACGGTAAGTATATAACATTTAACTATATGACCATGACAGTTAATCACTGCCCTAACTAACAATTGAAATTATTGATCTTTCTTATTAATAAATAGTGACGACCTTGAATGTACGGATATTCGAAAAGAAATAACCCAGTGGAAAGAGACATATAGTTACTATGCATAGAAAAAAAAAGATCAAGTACGTAAAATAAAAACTAGTGCAATAAAAAACAAGTTACTGATGATCCTGTATAAATATTTTATCATAATAAATCAACGTTTTTTCTTTGAATCAACTGTGGTGCCGTCTATAGAGAGCTGGTTCAACAGCTCTTTGTATTGATCATTGTCATTGTGATGTGCTAGTGGTGGTGGGAGGTGTGAAGACTATGGAAGGTATAATTACCAATTCGAAAAGATAGAATAATATAGCGGTTGTTGATCGGAAGATTATGAATATATATATTGAGTTCAGGTTGTACTAGTAATGAGATATCACCTTCACCACGTTTTTTTAGGGTTTGGTCGAATTGCGTAGTTGTGATATTGAATCCAATTGGTATATAGCCGCCCGCAAACAAGAAACGTTTCAGTTATGATTAAGATGCTGATGTTATTATAATTGCTGTTGGCGATTTGTCAATGCAAGTTGCATTTAATAGACCAGTTTATCATTATTCTTCCATAGGTTTTGTATCATCGTGACGACCATCATTACCAGATGACATCTGTTTGCGAGTTTCAGTAATAGGAATCACTTTGTGCTTACGTCGTAGAGTAGGCTTGGGATTGCTTTTTTGAAATTTGATTCAATACTCGTTGCTGATGTGATGGATGTCTTCTTGTGGTAGTACGTAAAGACTTAAAGTGACGCAGAATAGCCACACCAAGATTTTTTTTCGAGAGATGTGTACGCGTGACTAACATCTTTTCTTGATATGGTTTTTTTTTTTTTACCTCATTGACACATTCATGTTCAGTAATTTGCCAAGAGGGTGGGATCCCGAATGGCATTTGCAAAAATAGGGGTCAGGCTTAGCTAATGAGAGTAATTCGTGTAGTTTTTTCATATGAAGAATGGACGATTAAACCCACAATACTAGGTGCTGGTATTGTATGTCAATTATACGTTCAGTAACTACGTCTACTAGTGAAAGAGCTTTACGAATTTCGGTGTCTACTGTACGACGTGATGATCCCATATAAACGAAAGAATAAATATGCAGTACGATCAGTCGCTGGAGCTAGGAGTAGCTGTGGCCAATTAATTAGTTTTTTAGTAGGTGATTGAAAAACTTTCTTGTTGGACGTAGTTTGTTTACCAGTAGATTGTGCATAGGACAATTTCGATGCACTATGTTGGATTCAGTGTTGACGTTGCGATTGATGTTGATGTTGCGGTTGCTGGTGACGATGCTGCTGATCAAGTTTACTCAACTGTTTTTGTGATCGAATTTCTTTTTCTGTTGCTGCTTGGATTCGACTCTTATCGATTTCGACCTTTCTCTGTTCTCAGGTTTTATCAGGTATGACATGTACAGAATTTATTGCTGTAGCAATTTCATCATCTACCATACTTATCTAGGTTCTCGATAATTATTTCGTCGGGATTCTTTTGAGAATGGGCCATTTTCAGTTTAAGCGTTAGTTGCTTTGTTTTGTATAACTGTTTATTTTCCCCAACTAAGTTTGAGAGTTTTTGTAATTTTTGTTCAGTGGAGAAGTTGCGTTGTTCTGAGACATAGGCTTTTTTTTTTGAAGTGCCACGAGACGTTGCATAATCTCTTTCTGTGGGTTGGTTATGTTGTTGACCTGATTAATTGCGGAATTCTGGTTATGTGCAATATGTTTAATGGTGTGTCCGAAAAACGGCGTTTTGCGCAGTCTACTGTCGATATGCAGTACTAGTGTTGATGGACGATGGAGCTGGTGTAAGCACGAGATTCGACTCTGTTTTTGGATTAATTATGGTTGGTTTTGATAATGTGAGATGCGCCCGAATTGGTAAGGATGAATTTTGGATGTGTGGTGATTTTTTTATTTGAAAAGTATAAAAGTAGAATTGATCTGCTGCGCGCGATAGTCAAGAGAACATAAACATCGTATCTTGGTATTTATACATATACATATAAAAGTGAAGCAACTGGCGTCTTATTGACAATGTTAAAAAAACATAATATAGATAAGACAATATATTATTGTATGGGAAATGACGAGAAAAGAAAGAATTGTAAAGTATTTGTGGAAAATTATGGTGATCTATGAAAATAAAAAAAACAATAGTAAAAATTTTTTTTATAATAGTTATAAAAGAAAAAAATATGCACCAATTAATTTTGATTTTCAAAACTTTGAAAAAAGTAAACAATTATTATCCTATTCGAAAGATACAGCAATAAATAAAAGTTTATGTTGTTATATATTAAAACATATGAATATAAATTATTAAATATTTCATTTACATCGCTCACTCAACTCTTCTTTTCTTGACCACTCAAGTATTACTAATTTTACAACCAAACGATATATCGACACCACACCTTTTCTATCACACCAACATCAACTCCTACAAACAGTAATTGGTAATTATTCTGATCTATTCATATGCAGCAACCCAACCAGAAACATTATTTTTCGTTTACTACATAAAATGCTTTCAATTGCTACGTAGTAACATTTTTAAATTTATCACCAGCTTTATATACCCAATAACTCTTGTGCTATTTGTCATCAACAAGAAGGTTCCGATCAGCATTTTATAACCGATTGCTTACGTACTAAAACAACAAATGTGTAACTGTGTCTGGCCACACTTAATGCATGCGTACATAAACACTGATACGTATAACTTTCAACTTTATTACTTCTGGAAACAAACCTACTTGTCATCACTAGCCTATTATAAGACCCCCTTATGCTTTTTGAAATATAATATATCAATAATTATTATATAATAACCCAATTATAACATATCATTGCCCTCTCCTTCCTTGTTTCTTTTTTTTCTACTTACGTAGCTTAGAAGATGCAAATCATTTTCAAATCTCTAGTTATCTAAAGCCGCTATAAAATAAACTCGGAGGCTAAACCTCTTACAAAAAAATTCATTACGTACATATACAAAAAGGAATACAGGATGGCCGATGATGTTTTATATATATTTGGGATAGATAAAACTCTTTTATAGGTATTTTTATTGAATTCAACAGTTATTGACTAAAGAAATAATTATTGATTTTGAAACATATCAAATTTTCACATTTAATAAGATTGTTATCATACTGTACAATTTATAATTTTATGTATTAATTAATAGTAATACTCAAGTATGACGGTAATGGATGCAGTATTTTACGTTCAATTGTACAAGAACTTTTCATTTTTATTACGTACGTAGTCGTTATACCTGTTTATTTTTTTTATGTAATAAGATATATAATAAATGATGGTTTTGGATAAAATATGATTTAAAACAATTCTAACCGTACCTAGAACACAAAGAAAAAAGTATTATATTGTTGCATTCATAAAAGTAATGATTCAAAAGAAATTATTGCTTTGTACTCATTTTGGGATTTTTCTTTCCAGCTTATAATCTTTTCATTACTATTGTTCCTGTCTTGCTTCGTTCTGGGTCATTTATAAGTCAGTCGTCTCAAGATGTTCCTCTTTTAAACCAAAGTGGTGCTTTGGGCGCCAACTAGCAGCTGCATTAAAAATGATATAATAGCTTTTAACTTAAAATATATATCATATGTACCAATAAAAAAAATTATAAGTACTAATAGAAATTCGCTCAGATAAATGATAAATATGTTGTTAAAGTGGGTTCTGTTGAAAAAAAAAAGAAATCACTAGAGGGAGCGCAGCATGAAAAATTTTCTTTTTTGTGAATTAGCTATAAATCCTGCGTGATTTTAATAAATCACTCTCCTTTTTTTAATAAAACGCGTATGCTTCTGTTATTTTAACAGTTTACAACCAATTTATACAAAAAGGACTCATACCTTCCTTTATATTTTATTTTCGCATTTAATGCGTCTTCCATCATAATGTTAGACTTTTCATGAATTTACTAAATTATAATGTCGGTTCTTCGGTTCTAAAATTGGTTTCCTTCCAAACAACCGTTTTAAACTTTTTTTTTTTTTTTTTTGTTCGGTTCGCATAAGGATTCCTGCAATTCCCAGGGGACAGTTACCAATCTTCTGTCAGCTCTTCTAAAAAGCGACCCACTCGTTAATAGACGTACGGCAGGAGTTCGTTTGTTGAATGACGCAAAAGTTATCAAAGGGCATGTGGTTGCCAGAACTCTTGCAGAAACTACGGCTAAAGCTGTTGGTGTAAGTTTCATCCCTACTTTTGGGACAATACAAAAAAAAAAAGCTGTTGGTGAATACAATAAAATTAGTCTATTCATAGCTTTATGAGCATTAACGTTTCTACCGTGCGCAGTTCAAGACTAAAACATTATCATAATTTATGTTTTTTTTTTTTTAGAATTCCCAAAACAAAACTTCGTTTACGCGCTTTTTTTAATAATTTGGCGTATTATGAAGAACATACACTAATAATATTCATAATGTAATACCAGCTTTGTAAATTGTATGTGAAAGCATATTTATTGTAAACTCGTATCATAATTTACTACAGCCCCCGTTTTCAAACCTCTATGGCAGAACAAGTGGCCGCTGAAGAAGAACATTCAAATGCTATAAAACGTTGTAGCACAAGAAACAAAAGCTTAACAATAACAGTAATGAATACTATAAAGACGTACGTAATATCTGAAAAGAATGAAGAGAATTCCTAACCAATGAAGGCAATACATGTCATTTTATGCAGCTGAGGTATGATAATAATGATCCGATGGGTGGCTAAAAGAGATGTATATGTAAGATGATAACTAGTATATGTTGTTTTAACTCGTAAATCATAGCCCGGAAAGACATGAAGTAATTTGGTGCGGAATGCTAGTACGAAGAAGAAGCTGCGTGCTAGTCGCGTTATTTGAAAAGCTTGATGAAGAAGTGGTGTACGTTAAAGCTAAAAGCATTAGCTTGTACTTTTTTAGTCAAGCAAATGACATTGTAGACACGGTAAGGAAATAACAGCAATCATACATCAACATCTTTCAGTCATATATGTGATATTAACCCTTTTTTTTTTTTGTCATAATTGTATGGGTAGACTTGAACGACAATGGAACCAATGGTAACAACTCTTTATTTTCTTGGCAGCTTACCTGAATCCATTTTATCGACTCGAAAACCCCAACTTGGAGGCATGTAGTCAAGAAAAACCAGACAACCAACTGAGTACCTTAAACATCCAGACTCTTGTACATTGGGTTGTGATGTATTACAAGATGTGGACAGGAAGAGAGGATATGACAATGTTTCGTCAAGTGATGCTTTACGATAGCCGACAATTTCCATTTGTCATCCCTACAGAGGCTTTTTTTCAGAAGAATCATCAAGACGTCAAACTTCAATGGGATGCTATAGCAAAGCCGGACAAGGCGTGTATAGGTCTTGCGTTCATGGGGTTGCGGCTCAATAGTATCTGTGTCAACTCTACAGCCTATGAATGTCTTTTTAGTAACATGAGGTACATATATAACGATATTAAGGTTCCAGGGAGGCTGTGGGGATGAGATTGAAGTGTTACAAGCAATGGTGAAGAACGGTTTTACTGTATATAACAACAGGAAGATTATCTAATTTTAACAATATAAAATGCTATATATAATAATCAGCCAAGGCAATTGTAAAAAGGATCACTCGACACAAGGTCTATTTATCCCAATACATAATCATGCGTATTGCAGCCATGGTATAGTATTTTTGGGTTCTTGTAAGTTTTAAAAATCGCGAAAACGAATAATATGTATTTGTAGTTAGAGGCTTAATATTATTGTTGTTTTTTTTTAGTGAAAGAAGTATTTATGATGACTGTGGAAAGGAGGTGTTACAAAAGTCTGAAGGCTGTTTCCGTTCATATTTGTTTGATGATAGTTTGAAGATAACCACTAAATTATTACAACGACGTGGCAGAAATGTTATTTTTTTTGCCCGGGAAAATAGAAATTGATGCCATGTCGATGCAACTTAAGGAGCAAGGATTGAAGGATGGTCGCTATAGATACAACGAAGATGGTACCCTTCGCGCCAATAATTTTTCAAATTTGGAAATGATGCTCACTGAAGTATCATGTGGTTACGGAAAAACAGAAAATGGTAAAGTGAGTTTTTATCACTACAAGAGTATGTTTGGGCTATTGGTTATGTTGAAAGTGTTCGCAAACACACGTCCCATTCCTCCCCTTCCACCTACACCTTCTCCTGCTCCTACTCCACGCAATACCTTGATGCAACCAGGTTTGCAAAGAGTTATAAGAACAAGAGATATTGAAATCTTTCAAAGGGTAATTGCCCCTGTTGGTCGTTCACGACGCAACCGCGTGTCGACCACTTCCTGCCACTCCCATTCCGCTCCTATTTCACGTCCCAATTCCGCTCCCATGGCAACTTACAATCAGCCCGTAGCTACTTCTGCTCCTGTTGGCAGTGCTACTCCTGCTGTTTCTGCTGCACCTGGTGGTTTTGCTCCCCCCCCCGTGGTTTTTCTGGTGGTGCTGGTGATACTGTTGGTGGTACTGTTGGTGGTGCTTCTTCTGCCGTTGGTGCAGTTAATGGTGTTTCTTCTGTCGGTGGTCATTCTGTTGGTGCTAAGGTTGTTCGTTCTGTTGGTAGCGGTGGTTCTCGTTCAGTTGTTAATGGTACTCGTTCTGTTGGTAGTAGTAGTAGTGGTGGTGGTGGTGTTCGTTTTGGTGATAATGGTGGTAATGGTGATGGTGGGCGGAGAAGCAGAAGCAGATGAGATTGATTGGGTGTATGGCGATGCAGAAGATATGAAAATAGATTGGTGGGAGGGGGATATGGAGGTGGATATCCTCCCCCCCCCAATGCTACTTCCCTATGGTTTTAATTGAGGAGGAGGTAAGTTCCATTGTCTTTCATACAAAACAAAATATTATGTTATTCTAAATATAAAATTTTAGCTGTACAAGGAACAACTTTTTTTTACTAACGCGTTTTTCTTTTTTTAAGAAAATATAAAAAACCAAAAAAACCACCAAAAAAAATTAAAAACCGAAAAAAAACATATACGTATATTATTTTTTTTTGTGGTAAGTAACTTTTTATATTCTAATATGAATTGAGATAAAACATATTAAGGTATTGCCTTATTAATATTACCAATCTTTTTTTTTTGTAGGCTTGTTTTGCCTTTGCGTTTTCCTTATTTTCCTTTTGCTTAAGTTTCGTCTTTTTTTTTTAGAGGTAAATATGATTTAGTATATGAATTGAAAGTGTATATGAAAATAAAGGTGTCAATAATTTTGATATGTGTACTTTTTTTTTCTTATCTAGGTTGTAGTTGAGCTTGCTCACTCCCTCCCTTTTATTTTTTTTTGTAGTGTACTAATATTATAACTTTATTGTTCTTCATATATATATATATATATAGGTCGAGCTGGCTCCCTCTTGTACATATTCTTGAATACCCCCTTTTTGATATACCCTATTTATTTTAACTTTTTTGTTGTCGTTATTAAAGTAAATATTTTATAGATATGTTAAGGATAGAGTGTTAACTGGAAATGATATTTCGGTTATTAATCATACTTATGGTGCATACCCTTTAGAACCTAAATGATTTTTTGTTTAATTTGAAATGGTTATAAATAAACGTAAACGCGACCAAAACACAAAATAAACCATAATAATTTATTTGATAGTTTAAAAACTAGTCTGCTAAAATATATAATATAAAAATGTATTGGTTATCAGTACCAACGTGTTCGAATATTATACACAAAAAAAGAGACAGTAGTCTTGAATTATTTCATTTAAAACAGCTTTATTTTGGTGCAACTTTTTCTTTAACTTACTGGTTCGTTAGTTATCTTATTAATAACAATAAAACTTAACAAAATTAAAGCATCAATTTATTTGATATATTGATATTTGATATTGTTTTCTTAATTTTATCAACGATAATAATATGGTATCAATATAGCAATTAGTATATTATCTTCATAGTATTGGGCATTGTTCTTCAAACTACTCCAGAAAACAGTTTCATCATTGTAGGTATGAAATACATAAAGTAACACATATAGAGATTCTTGAAATCAATGAATTAAACATATGCTGCTTTAAGCCCTCTTAAGGGCAGCCGTGGGGGATCTTGCAAGTGTCACGGTTATTCTTTTACAGTACCTATGTCATATATTCAACAGCTTCTAATCCCATAAACTAATGCACGATTAATTCGTGAAGATATGAAAGGAGCTCGACGAGATGGAAAGCTGAATGAATTCGACATGATGAAGGTGGAACATGTAGGGGACGAAAAACTCTTGGGGTATGCATGATTACGAATGAAGAAAAGTCGTGTATGGCAAAAATATGTATCCAGAAAATTAATAAGAATAGCATCATTCAATTCTTTACTTGGTATAATCACCATTTGATTGTTATTTCTCGATCTCTTTATATTTTCTTTTATATATATATATATATATATATATTCATCTCTTCTTATATTATCATTATCATTATTACATATGAATACTTAATATTCCTATCTGCTTAACTTTCTTTTTTTGTTTTTCTTTCTATCGTCCATTTTTATATTTCCTTCATAGTACTTTTACATTGCCCAAATATATCAACAGTTTTCTTATTAAAATGTAATTACTACAAGTGGATCTATTCAATTTATTGCTTTATATAGTTTTGGCTTGAAGCACCACACTATAAGAGATATGAAAATATTAAGTTATCAGAAGAAAAATCGTACGGATAAGCACTTGTATTTTTTTTAAAGAAAAAATTGCACCAAATAATAAAGCTGTTTTAAATGAAATAATTCAAGACTACTATCTCTTTTTTTGTGTATAATATTCGAACACGTTGGTACTGATAACCAATACATTTTTATATTATATATTTTAGTAGACTAGTTTTTTTTACACTATCAAACAAACTGTTAGTAATGCCATTCAGAAGTGAAAAAAAATCGCATCACACTACCAATAAAGCCATTTCAACCAAATAATCCAAGAATATGATCTGTTTTTTGTGGATAATATTCGAGCAAGTTGATACCAAGAGCTAGTGATTAATCAATACATCCTATTTATATTATATATTTTAATAGATTAGTTTTTAAATTAACAGATAAATTGTTGCACTGCCATTCAAAAGTAAAAAAAAAAAAAAATCGCACGGATAAGCACTTGTATTTTTTTTTTTAAAAAAAAAACGCATATAATCCAAAAGTATAACCTCTTTTTTGTGTTAATATTCGAGCAAATTGATACTAATGAGCAGTAAAAATTGATATATTTTATATAATTTATTTTATTACGTCTAATGGTTTCAAGCGTGCAAAATTAATTAAAGCGAATATCATTCATAAGAAGTTATTGTAAAAAAAAATTGTATAGAATCTTAATGAAGTATGTCTAGTAAGAGAAGTCGTACTGTTAATATCACAAGAGGACTGGCTATGGCTGTTGGCACTGTACCACTACAATCGCACAGGTAGAACTACCATAAAAAACATATAAAAATATCAAAAGCAAAAGAAAACCAGCAAAGTGGTCTCTCAAAAAAAAGTCATTTATTACAGTAAGTCAATCATCTCTTTATTATTAATTAGACGTGGAGAAAATGGAGAAAAAGCAAATACAAATATATACCATAACATCAAAAAATGCATTGGTAATTCGTGCGCAGGACATGAACGTCAGAATCAGAAATTTCCAAAGGCCACAGGAATATTATTATAAACCATGTTCAAAATCAAAAGGTAAAAACATTACATTAATATAGTTTATTTACGGATCACATGCATGTGCAGGTAAGTAGCATAAAAATATTTATTATTATTACTTGATGCCTCACTAGTACATAAATTGTAACTAATAATCAAATATATGTTTAATATAACAGCGGCACCAGAATAATACCTTTAAATCTATTTGAAAACACATAAAAAGATACCCGTACACGAATAATAAAACACGACAAGCATATAACATTTAACTATATGACGTCACAACAGTTAATAACTGCCGTAACTAACAATCGAACTTATTGATCATTCTGATTAATAGATAGTGGTGACCTTGAATGTACGAATATTCCAAAAGAATTAGGTCAGAGCAAAGAGACTTATAGTTACTATGGATAGAAAATAAAAACTAGCACAATATAAACAAGTTACGGGCCCTTTCTAAATACTCTATCATCATTTATTATAATAAAACAACGTTTTCCTTTAGATCAACTTCTTTTTTTTTTGTTTAGTGTGATGTTTTCAATCTATAAAATAATTAAAGAAATAAACATCGTCTTTTTGCATTCATTTTGTAGCACCCACCAATTCAAAGGGAATAATTATACAGTTGTTTGTCAAATAACTGAAATAATTTATAATTAATTATATATTCATTACTCTTCAATTGGCTAAGATATAATTAATGCTTTAAAACATATCAAATTATTATTTTATGTATTAGTAATATAATACTTCAATACAATTACATAAAAGACAACAGTTAAAATAGACTGAACCTGGATATAATATGTATTATATTAAAGTATTCAGTGATAGCTACGTATGTACTAGTAGTAATAACAAGCCGTCAAAAACAAAAATGTAAAAGACTTGAACATCTTTGAATGGTAAATCATTTATAATATATGACTGTACTCTCAATAATTGATAAATTTTCAAGTTTTGGTACAGTTGAAAAAATTGTTATTGTGATCTCAATGGTATTACATGAGTTTGCGTGAGTCTACTTTCTTTTCTGTATATTTTTGTATCTTTAGCCCATGTTACTGTTATTTTTTTGTTCTATAAAAAAGTATATATTAATGACTTAAATTTCTAACTATATACTTGCTTTATAATTGCTTACAATGAAAATTAAAGTAAACGCCCTATTTTCTTTTATTTATTTTTTTTGCTGTTAATCAAAAAAATTTAAACCAGGTTATGGTTCCACAATGGTTGTGGAAACCCGGTAAAGTTTTTATGCGCAACATTCGGCATTCATTTAAACAGCTGCTAAGACTCAAATTTTTTTTTTATTTTCTTATCAGATGTGATAAGTATATACTAGAAAGAAAAAAAGAGTAGATTATCCAGAATTATCACCTGATGTTAAAATAACCTTTTATTATATAATTGCACGTACATTATTCTTTATTGTATCTTTTCTCAAAACTAAATGTTAGCCTTTTTTTTCCGTCATAATATAATTCTATCCTTTTGTTAATTGAGTTATTACTTGCCTAGAACGAACGAGTAATAGTATCATTTTTATTTTGATGCATATGGTGGAATTATTATCTTGATATTATGCAATTGATGTATGTATAGTTTTAATCTAACAAATAAGATTATTATCAAATCTAGTAACTGATAATAATAACATTTCGAGAGATATTAAATGCAGAACAATACAGTTACTATTCTGTACAATTTAAAGTTTAATAGGTAGTACGACTCCCGTTTTGTATAACAGCTGAATGTTCCCGCGAAACTGACGAAATTGTCTTTACTCATAGCGTGTTTTTAAGTCAAATGATTATTTTTCTTGTTGCCACAAAAATGATATTATATAAATTACATTTGTTTATTTTTTCTTACTACAAGGGTTTAAAAAAACCGTATAATTGAATTAAACGATATGAAATATATATTTTATTCGCACTTCTAAGCGGAAATCAAATAAATATTTTAGGCAAGCGGGGATGATCGCGGCTAAGGAACGTTAAAAGATAGTTAAGTGCCTTTTTTGTTGGGGGGACGGGGGAATGTTTTGAGAGAAAAGAAAGCTTGTTATTTCATCTCATTGATTATATCATACGATTACCACTCTATTCAGTTTTCTTTTTCTTTTTTACAATGAAGGGGTTATGTTTTGTAATCTAAAGAGAACCTTCTTTTTTTTTTATAAAGTCAGGTCAATAACTTTTAATATAAAATTATACAATAACATATAAAATAAAACAGAAATGGTACACAATGTTTTCATTTTTCAAACGATATACGTATACATAAAAGAAACGTATTGACGAATGAAAAAGTATATAATTCTCACATGATGAATAATTCCCTTTTTTATTGAATTATACAGTACGTAATAAATAGTATTATTAGTAGTAGTAGCAAGATCGATAATTTTATGCAGACATCATCTTTTTTTATTATCATATATAAAACTATCATAAATAAATAAAGAGACAACTACCAGGTTATAATATATACCATAAACTATTATCAGCAGTGCTTTTATGCCTATAAAACAGGGTACGTAAAAGCAATACGTAATACCTTATATAATCTTGATCTTGTTTTGCCTATATAGTAATAAAAGGCTCGATAGGTGGCTGTGTCACCCTGTATCAAAAAAATATATCTTTTTCTTTACAATCTCAGGACAACAAGAATGATTATTTAGAAAAGACACTAATATAACAAAAAAGATGGTTCTTTTTTTTATTTTTCAAAGTCTATTCACAGCTTCTTCTTCTTTGATGACAATATGATACTTGTAAAAAATAAAATTAAAAAAAAAAGTATATGTTCCTAGTAAGAAATGTAGATAAAGTGAATTAGTCTATCTATATACTACAATTTTTAAATCATCTTTCTTTATTGACCCGCTTTCCATTCCGCGCATTATTATCATTTCTACTTCTTTTAATTTTATTTCTCCGGTAAACTACGTAATAACCCAATTGATGAAAATGAACAATGTAATTAAGATCAATAATATAATTATAAAATAATAAAAAGCTTTTTTTAAAAAATTTATTGGGGGGAGGGAGAGGGAAAGAAGGTGACAAACAAATAAAGAGATGCATGATTTTCTTACTAGGGTCCATCCTGGTTTTTTTTTTTTTAAAAACGATCAAATCTTTTTGAAGGGAAAAATACCGACGGTAACACTAAAAACTGGACTTAATAAAATTTTGAACATATAATTTTTTTTTAACCGAGAGTTGAATTCTTTTGTACATGAGAAAAGAATTCTTTACCCGCGTAAAAAAAAAGTTACCATGGTGGTTGATCACCAGGGACCCTTGTATATATGTTTATTATAATATTCCATTTTTAAACAATAATATATATATATATATATATATAAATCTATCATATATATCGGGATTACTACTTTGATAATAAAAATATGTAGATGTATATAATTTTTTTTTCTGTTTTACATGTTTTTTTTGACATGTGCATATTTTTTTTAATAATGTGTGAAAATTGCGTTTGTATTCTTCCCTCTTTCATCGTCTTCCCCCCCCCAAAAAAAAAGGAACAACAAATAAAGCAGAGGGGGGGAAGGGGAAGGCGTACTAAGACTAAGTAATTCGGATCTGATAAAAAAAAAGAAAAATAATAGTCCCATAACGTTGGTAACACGTCGCTTTAGTTATAAAAACAAAAAAGTTAGTCGGGTAGTTAAAATCTAGTATTCCCATATATGATGCAAGCATATAATACCTTTTACGTGTTATTTTATCTGTTTAAAGATAATCCTTTTTTTTCTTCCAATCAACTCGCACGTACAATGGTTGTATAATTATTATGTGCATGAACATGTGAGAAACCTTGATTTAAAACATACTGGTGTGTTCCCCTTAAAAAATGAAAAGTAACATGTACCTTTTAATTCTATTGTAAAACACTAGAAAGTTACTACAACACTTCAAAAAAGAACAAGAAACAGGAATAGAGTGGTAATAAGAAACATATGATAATGATGGTTATAATGTTAGAAAATTATATTTTTACTACTGACATTCAATCTTATCATCACACAACCTTCGTTAGCACCGGGATTCATTGATCGGGTTTAGCGGAACCGACAGGGATCACCCAACAAAAAAAAAAAAAAAAAAAAAAAAGAGAGACGAGGATGGTGACACGAAGAGATATCGATTATGGAGAAAAGAGAGAACAAAAAAATAATAAATATTTGACTACTTATTCAGTTTAAACGCGTCTTATTTAAATCCTGTTTTTTATTTTTCTTGATATAAATATCTAGTCAATATTTGTATTGTCATCTTTATGGGAGTCTAGAATAAGGAATACATTGTCAAGAAGAAGAAGTATTATATCAGCCTTGTAACTTAGTTACAGTATTAACCAGGGTATGATAATTATTTGAGCAACGTGAGATTCAATGAAAAAAAAAAAGAGATGAAGCCCTTTCGGTGCAAAAAAAGTATCCAAATCCCAGAGTTTCTCGTGTAACCTTTCATCAAAAGAAGATCTGATAATTTAAAATAACGCGTTCAATTGGAAGGGGTATCGTTTAAACGAGCGAAAACGATCTGATTAAACTTCCTTTGGGGGATAAGGATGAACTTCAATGAAATCGGGGTTATACATAATTTTTTTTTCTTTTTTGTCAGTAACGAATTCCATTTAAAAAGAACCACTTCGTTCATTTTTTTTTACCTCTTTCTTAATCACTTTTTACTACATATCCGCACACCTTTTACATTTTTTTTTCTACTCCTTTTTTTTTGTTTCTTATAATTTTTTTTTTCTTTTACAAAATATTTTTTTATAACAAATCATGCCTGCACCCTATTCTACAGCTAAAAACACACATTTTGGCAAATTTGCCACTACATCAAGATTGGTAGCATGTTTGATTTCAGAAAGTCTTGTCAATGCTTATTTCTGTCCATACAAGAAAAATGAACAAGAAGGAACCGATGATGTGATTGTGGGCTTAACTTTATTGTTACGTACCCGCGGTTCTACAGAAAAAATCGAACTTTCTTCTAGCACTTTATCCATAAATGATATTTTGGCGGTAATCCCCCAGCGGGGCGTTCCGGAGCTCGACACAAAAACAAAAGTCATGGTAAATGGTGTACAATGTTACAAGATTGACTTGGCTGACCCGTGGGATATGTTGCCTCATATTTATTCTCCACAACTTTCTTCTTCTCATACTACTCCTGCTACTTTACCTGACTCGGAATCCGTTTATCGTCAAGTGATTCAAGTACTTACAACCATGGGATGTCAGGGCAAAATCTCTTTGGCAGACGGCTTTGATGCTGTTCAACTTTGGCAACAATTTTCCCATGACTATGGCGTGACTGATAAGCTCACAGACCTTATTGCATCAGAATTAGCAAGTTCTATGGATCATCAAAGTAAGTTTTATTTTATTTATTTTTATTTTGGCACGTGTTTCCAAATGATCAACAACAACAAAAAGGGTTCTTCAGTGATAGATGGTCATAATGATACTTTTTTTTTATTAATATGTGTATTAATAATGTATTGGTCATCTTTTATTTTTTTTTATTTTTGAAATAGCATATACATATGATTATCCGAAACCCTTGCCAACTCTTGAATCTTCATATATTCACTGGGAACAATCTATTGTGGAAGGTCATGCTACACATCCTGTAAGTTGAGAAAGCAATATATATATATATTACTAGTGATTTTCTTTTTTGGGGATGATTTTATATCATTAATACCAATGTTTTATCGTTATTATGAAATGAAAAATTACTAATTAAATAATTATATATTATATACAATTTAATGCAGATGCACAAGGCACGTCGCAGTTATTCACCATTGCCACCATTGAACCCTGGTCAAGTTAATCTCGAGACCCCTAAACTCCGACTCCTTTCAATTCCAAAATCATCAATGCAACTTCGTGGTAAATTCGAAACATTGGCTGCTCCTTTAGTCGATGCTATTTTGGAAAAGACGGGTAACTCTCAAGAACTGCGCCAGCAACATGCAGATCACGTGTTGATGCCGGTACACGAATTCCAAATTCCTAATGTCTTAGAACGATTCAAGGACGCGTCCGTGTTACCCGAAGAGAACAATGTGACCGCACAAAGTCTTACATCTATTCGTTCAGTTGCTATTCCAGAAATCCTAAAAGATCTTACTGTTAAGCTCTGTATTGGTATCAAGGTCTCTTCTGCTTTACGTACTATCACTCCATATACTACTTACTTTGGTCCTGGTTTCTCTGAACACGTTGTTCCACGTCTTTCCTATGATCGTAAGGTTTTAACCATCGAACGTGAATTGGCAAGTGCTGTCTACAGTCATCCTGATACCGATATCGCCAAACATTGTAGTTGTGTTTTGCGTGAATCTGTTGCAAATGCTAGCTCAGATGATGATACAATTGTTGTTGCTGCTGCTTTGGTAGAAAAGATTCAGAAACCCGATACTGATATTACTTTGTCAAAACATGTATGGAATTTGGATACCGAAGAAAAACGTGAAGCTTTCTTGAATAGATACGTTGAATTGGCACTCAAGGCATTTATTCCCCCATGTCTTGAAAATGGTGTCGCATTTGAAGCTCATGGACAAAATACAATGTGTCGATTTGATAAACGTACTGGTGAACTTAAGGGCTTTGTCATTCGTGACTTTGGTGGTGTTAAGGCCCATAACCCTACATTGAAAAAGACCTGTGGTGTCGAATTGGATGTTCTTCCTGATAGTTGTGTTGTAGCCGAAACAATGGATGAAGTATACAAGTTGCTTTACCATACTCTTTTCCATTCTCACTTTCAACGTTTGATTCGTGTCTTGGATATGCACCATAATGGTCGTGGTTGGGAAATGGTTCGTAAACACTTTGTTGCAATGGTACCTAAGGATCATTCAATGTACAAATTTTTCATGGAGAAAGAAAAGGTTCCTGGTAAATGTATGATTAGAATGAAAATTGAAGAACTTTATCGTGATGTAAGTTATTTTTATTTTTTATGATATTTAGGGATTGGTTTGTGCTATTATTTATCTCTTTTGTAAATATTAATAATTGATTTTGAATTTACTTTTTTTTTTATAGTATATTTACAGTCCTGTACCTAATATGCTTCTCAGCCGTCCTCAAGAACTTGTACAATAAAACCAAAACCAAAATCTGAATTACTCCCCCAAAAAAACACATTCATTTTCATCTTTATCCCGTCATCATTACATAACAAAACATTTTTTTTCTCTTACCTTTTTTTTTCTTTATAAATATGCATTACCATTCACACATTATTTGACTGATATATATATCTATATATATATATACATATTATTTTATTACCCTTTCTTATTTTTTCTTATTATTGTTCTTATATATTTCCCCTACTCTTTATACGTAGTTATTGTATTTAGTCGTTTTCTTTTTTTTTTTCTACTTTATTCATTTATCAGTTTATAGCTTGTACTTTTATTCTTTATTCTTTTTTTTTATTCTTGACACAATGTCCTATATGTTGATAACTATTAGCTGTGCTTTTTGTCATACATATATACACATATATACTTATATATTTTGTTATACTAAAATATAAAAAAGTCGCTTACTGATTTAATTATAATCTCTTTTTATCTGTTGTATTTTATGTGTACGAAAACTACTTTTAACTAGAATTATGTCGTAATGCTGATGCATTTTTTTATTATTTCTTTTTTGTTTTCTAACCTATATTAAATACAATTTATATATATTTTACTCACATCCATATATTGTCTTTACTAACTAATATGTATATTTACATATTTACATATTTATAGTAAGAAATATAAAAATAATATTATCGTAACGACTAGTTATCTTTTTGTTTTTTTGTTTTGTTCACATTAAAAAACAAGTATATTTCAGCCCAGGATAATCTGATCTTGTAGATCTCACTTTTAAAACATACGATGATAATGTCTTGCATACATTCAGTAGATAAAAGTTTTACTGAAATACTATGGCGCACTCTGGAAAAAAAAGAGCCTGAATACTCATACGTAAACGTGGTGCCTGAGCTTTTTTCTTCTTCCAGCCACTTTGTGCCTTTACCAAAAAGTTTTGATTCGTAGTACTAAAGATAAATGTTTTACCAATTGTACAACAGTTTATGCAATAATTTTGTTCCTGGGTGTTGTTTCTTATATCATTGGGAACGTATATTATGATCGTTGATCAATTCAACTTCATCAAACCATAAGGTACAATAGATAAAATATATGTTAATTAGCTTAATAAAATGAAAGTAGTAATAAAATATACTTCTGAAAGATCAACTTGTAATATACAAATATGATCAACATATAAATTGCATGAAAATTCTTCCATAGTTAAATGATACAAATTTCTTTAAAGTAAAAAAAGAGCCACGAGTGTAAAATTTACTAGAATGATTCAATGCGTGGCGAACAAAGATTAAGTCGTGTCATTCCATCTCTACGACAATGTTGCCATAACAACTTTTTCACTTTATTAAAAATATTCACACTTTTGACATGCTCAAATTACCATGTCACAAAAAATAAACACTCATTCCTTCCTTAAAGTAAAAAACAAAAATTTGGACACAAACACTAGGCAATCCGTGGCGAATAAAGACCAAGTCGTGCCATTCCATCTCTACTACAATCCTGTCACTGCTGTCACGATAGTTGTGTTAAACACCAAGTGCAAAATCACATGGTTTTTTCTTTTTATATATAAAAACACCCCTTTCCCATATCTTTTTTTTTCTTTTCTCTTTTCTTTTTTTTTTTACTTCACTTTCCACGGCCATTTTTTTCTACTTCAAACCCTTCATTACCGTTTTTTTTTACTACTTTATCGTTCGAGTCGTTTTTTTTACTTCAACACTCAAAGCAGGTTTGTTTATATTTCCACTTCACCCCCCAAAGTTGTTTTCATTCTACTTCACTCCCCAAGCAAGCCTTCTTTCCGTCGTTCCGTTTTTTTTTACTTCACCCCCCCAATGCTGCGCTTTTTTTTTTTTACTTCACTTCACCTTTATTTTACTTTACCTTTCACAACCTTTTTTTTTCTAATTCACACTTTCAATACACTTTTTTTTTATTACTTATTCATTAGGTACTTCAAGAACCTGTGCAAGAAAACCCTTGGGTCATTTTTCCTTTTAGTTGTTGTTGCCTCTTTTTTTTTTTTTTTGGTAATCTTTGGTCAACACACTGGCTCTCTTGGTTCCATTTTCTGTGGTTTTGCCTTTGCTCGTTACTTGTCTCCTTGTGGCATTCCTTTACTTTTTTTTTCGCGTTGCATTCATTGCACACAAGCATTGTTGCAAAATGCTTGCCATTGAGTCTCTTTCCCGCATCGTCGTAGTTACCAAGTCTCGACTTTGCCATTGTTGGTCCATATACACTCGTGATTTCTCATTCGCGACGTGTATTTCGTGAACCTCTTACTATGGTCAAGAACAAGAAGACAACTTATCCCATTGAATACTTTAGTTCTTATAAAGTATGTCAGTAAGAAAGGCTTGACTCTGACCAAGAATAGGTTCTTGGGGTACACCTCAAACTGTACTCTTGGGTTGCTACCATGCGTGGCAGAGTTCCTTTTTACACGCGACATCACGGGTCCTTTGGTAACCATTGACAAGAACCTGAACAAAATATTGGTTTATTCCTAATGTCTCGCTACCAAACTATCTTACACTTTGCGTGCACTATAGTTTTATGTTTGCCCTTGATGACTTTCTAATTAGCAGAAATCATTGAGTATATTCATTACTATAAATAGCGCAAAACATATTACAATTATAGTGTACGTAAAATAAAAATAATCCGGCCGCAAGTCATTAAAGAAAAAACAATATTCGGTTGACTACCATAACACCGGTACTATGCAAGCTTCTGCTGGATTAATTTTCATGCAGCCAGCACATAGGCAATCCATACCCTAGGAACATACTACTCAATATGGTAAAGAAAATTATTGTGACCCGCGGACCTGCAATAATTTCTGATCTCGCTACAAGTAGTAGAGCTGAATATGTGGAAGAGGTCTGTGCTTCTACACCATATTATTCCTTTCCTTCAGCTATTCCACACCATATCTCAGTATTGTTTGAGGTACTCCAATATTATTCAGATTACTGTTATTCAGGTAATTAATGAACAAATGTGCTTATTATATAGTATGTCTTGAGTCTATTACTAACATTTATATTATTATTTTTATATATATTCAATACATGGATGTGGTGTCTATATCAAGGTCCCGGATGTTCAATGTGGTGGCGATGAGTTCCACTTTGCGTTTTCCTTCTTACTTTGGTGTTCTTTCAAGATTTGTTGCGTAGTGGTTAAAGAACGGAAATAAAAGAATGACAAGAACATGCCGGGACGGTGGGTGGTTTGGGTCGGGCAAGGGTGAGCAATTCTCTGTTCACGACATGCTAAATGAGGTCCTTCGCGGATACCAAGAATAAGAATAAGTCATTATTAAGGTAATTAATGAAAAAATGTGCTTATTATATATTATGTGCTAGGTCTATTACTGACATATATATTATTATTTTTTATATATTTAATACATGAATGTGGTGTCTATATCAAGGTCCCGGATATTCATTATGGTGGCGATGAGTTCCACTTTGCGTTTTCCTTCTTACTTTGGTGTTCTTTCAAGATTTGTTGCGTAGTGGTTAAAGAACGGAAATAAAAGAATGACAAGAACATGCCGGGACGGTGGGTGGTTTGGGTCGGGCAAGGGTGAGCAATTCTCTGTTCACGACATGCTAAATGAGTTCTTTCGCGGATACCAAGAATAAGAATAAGTCATTATTAAGGTAATTAATGAAAAAATGTGCTTATTATATATTATGTGTTAGATCTATTACTGACATATATATTATTTTTTTTATATATTTCAATACATGGATGTGGTGTCTCTATCAAGGTCCCGGATATTCATTATGGCGGCGATGAGTTCCACTTTGCGTTTTCCTTCTTACTTTGGTGTTCTTTCAAGATTTGTTGCGTAGTGGTTAAAGAACGGAAATAAAAGAATGACAAGAACATGCCGGGACGGTGGGTGGTTTGGGTCGGGCAAGGGTGAGCAATTCTCTGTTCACGACATGCTAAATGAGGTCTTTCGCGGATACCAAGAATAAGAATAAGTCATTATTAAGGTAATTAATGAAAAAATGTGCTTATTATATATTATGTGCTAGATCTATTACTGACATATATATTATTATTTTTTATATATTTCAATACATGGATGTGGTGTCTCTATCAAGGTCCCGGATATTCATTATGGCGGCGATGAGTTCCACTTTGCGTTTTCCTTCTTACTTTGGTGTTCTTTCAAGATTTGTTGCGTAGTGGTTAAAGAACGGAAATAAAAGAATGACAAGAACATGCCGGGACGGTGGGTGGTTTGGGTCGGGCAAGGGTGAGCAATTCTCTGTTCACGACATGCTAAATGAGGTCCTTCGCGGATACCAAGAATAAGAATAAGTCATTATTAAGGTAATTAATCAAAAAATATCATTATTATATATTATGTGCTAGGTCTATTACTGACATATATATTATTATTTTTTATATATTTAATACATGAATGTGGTGTCTATATCAAGGTCCCGGATATTCAATATGGTGGCGATGAGTTCCACTTTGCGTTTTCCTTCTTACTTTGGTGTTCTTTCAAGATTTGTTGCGTAGTGGTTAAAGAACGGAAATAAAAGAATGACAAGAACATGCCGGGACGGTGGGTGGTTTGG
>JAEPRB010000407.1:0-24565 GCA_016758965.1 Circinella minor
GCTACCAGCACTCTCACTATTTACTGTATCGTACCCCACAAGCTTTAATATCACACTTTCCCCATTATCTTATTCTGACCACATATCTCTGAGAAGTACATGTCCATTTAGGAGGCTTAGTAAAATTAGGTTTACAAATAGATAAATACTTACCAAAAACTGGACCGATCCGAATTTTTTCATTATAAATTTGAAGCTTTCGTGCTACTTGTTCCCGAGCTACTCGTCGCTGTGCTGCAAGGTTTTGTGTGCGGTTATGCGCTATAAATATCAAATCATTATAAGCTCACCGTTTCTAAACAGTATATATTAAAATCAGTAATAAACCAGTACCATCGCCTTGTACTCGAAATGCACGATCAATCAAATCAAAAATAGCAATTGCAACCCGAAGGTTTTCAATTGCTCTATGAGAAGCTGCAAACTTCCCGCTTCCTTGTACAAAAGGAGTGATCATATTTTTGATTTGATCATCCCATGCAAGTTTCAATTTGTGCATTTTTTCATTATCATCCTCCTCAATCCCGGCTTCCTTAAGAGACTTTAAAGCATCTTGTCGAAGAAGACATGTATGTCTGAACTTGCTTTTTAAATTTGTGCCTATTTCGAAAACCAAATCTCTTGTAAGTTACCATTATTTTTCATTACTATTGATTTTCCCTTTCTCACACTCTTTTTTGTTTCTAATAATAAAGTCTAATTACACTACATTACCCCTACACATTATTATATAAAAATAAAAATATATAAGTCTCTTTTTATAGTTATGTACCAATGTTATCAGCTTTTTGTTGGGCATAAAAGTCCAAAGCAAGCGTCAAAGTCAAGCGCCGATTGAGAGAAGACATGCTCCTAGTCATGGATACGAACCCAGAAAGAGTTGACCACAATCTCTCTAAGTGCGCGCCATCTTGTAAACCCCAACTGGAATTGATTCGAGGGTGATATGAAAGCTGACATGATGGTGCATGGCCGATGATGTGAAATATACCAACTGCAATCGGGACATTTTTGATGCTTGCCAGGCATTCAGTCCTTTCAAGGCTCGTTCATAATTTACAACCCACATCATAACAAATCCTAATGTTTGAGCTATAGTCAGGCATTTTAAGTACTTGTTTCAGGCAGCTCAAAATGTACTCATACCTAATAATATATGCTGGTCAAAATTTATGGTCCTATCAATGTGTATTAATATATTCTAGAAGCACTTACGATTCACCTGGGGTAGTCATATCTGTGGCAACAAGTCGATAACCATGGCCACAAGTGCAAGCAAATACGCCTGTTTGATCCAAATGAGTCTTGTTTCCACCTTTTTTATTTAAGGCTTGGAAGTTGGTACAGCCTTCTTCAGCCTGAAAATATCAAGTAAACACTTTTTGTAAATATCAACTACAAATAACATGACACAGTCAAAAAAAATTACATACTCTTTCATTATATGAGATAATGTTATCGGGTTTAACCCAATAACGATCTACTTCGTCTTGCCCGTCAAAGGCAATATTCTTTGCACGATCATTCGTTCTCATATAACGGCTTAGCTGAAAATTGCCATCAGCTGCAGCTGTTTTCACCCCATTCTAATATTATATTACTCAATTCTTTAGTTGATCCGTATTATAAAAGCAGTTCTTATACACCATCAAGAATCAAGACCAATAAAACACTTTCATACCATATATTTACATGCTGGGCATACGTTCTCCAATCTACAACTGATTCGATGGTCTTTTTCAATATTGAGAACCATTCTACCATACATAGGTAGTGCTTCACCAAGTCGTTGCTTAAATGAAGCTGGTATGGGTAACTATAAAGTATTTATATATATGAGACAGAATGTAAGTCAGGTGTCATATATATATATACATTTATTGCTATAATTTGTAAAAGTACCTGGTAATGGTATTCCACTTTCGCCCATTCGTAAATTGCGTGGATTGATGTTCGGCAAATCTAATGCATTAAATGCATAGTGCGAATTTGCTCAACATGAATTGCAACATTTGGATCATTAGGGGTGAGTGGAAACAAATGTCAATGCATCAATACCACTGGCAAACTGTGCTCCTAGCAGTTTTTGCAATATTCAATCTTGGGAACTCGAATACCTACATTTCCAAAAATAAAATAAAAAAAACATCTTTGAATTGTTACTAAAAATAATTTACTGCTTTTACATATACCACATTTGAATATGCATGTAATGAACTTTGAGTTTTTTCCAGGGCAGGGACAAAGCAAAAGATCTTCGATCGGCGTGAGAGCTTCAGGTAATGGTGTTTGAACACCATACCCTTGCTTAAAAGCATCAGTTAACATAGGCAAAATGTTGGCCCAGTTTCTGACTCGATCTTCAACATTGCTGCGTTTTCTTTTTCGCGTTGATTCATCCACATCCTCCCATTCCGATGAACGGATTCGATTAATTGAAGACGGAATTTGGTGACTTCCATTTTGATCAACAGTTGGCGTAACCCGTTGAACATGTGTAGTTTCTCTTAATCCACCGGTTCTACTAAAGCTTCTAAAGGTAAACTTTTCATTGGTGCCGAAACCACGATACTTAGGAGGCATTGTAATAAATAAAAAGTAATGAAAAAAAAAGTATAATGAGAAGTTGATGTTTTGTTTGTTTTGATTGACAGGACAGATGCTTTTTAGAACCATATATTTTATTTGGAATTCAGTGGAATAATAGACTTAATTAACCCCGATGAAGTGAGGTTGTTAGGTCGCGCGGTCGTGCGGTCGACTAGATAGTGGAGACCGCGACAATCAAAAAAACAACGGCAACCATCAGTGAAGTGGTTAATATCACCTGTCTTTCCTCAGTGTATTGCACATGAAGATGATCTTTAAATTCTTTCCTCCCACTACATAACAAGTTTCCCTCTTCTCTACTTTATTTTATTCTATTTTACCATTTTATAAATATATTTTTCAGCTTACAAAAATTGCAAGAGGAAGAAATGCAGTATGACAAAAAAGTCCATTGCAGCAAAACTGGGGATTTATCTTTTTAGTTTTTATATTATTGCATCCTTCTTCAATTAAAACTTCAACTTATTTATGACAAGTGTTTCCTTTTCTTTCTAGATTCCAATGCGTGTTAATTAATAACACTTCAATATAACTACTTCCATTTACTTACTCGTTCAGAATCTGTAATATCTAAATCAGTTAGTTAAGATCGTATATGAATTTGATCATTAAACTGTTTTCTGGCTGTTGTTTGAAAACTATTTCATCCTTTGTCTTCGTAATATTTGTCTTTCAATCTTACAAGCATGGTTATGTATTGTGCTATGTTGCAATTTTGTTGATCATCGTATTATTTAGTTATATCTAGAATAACTTTATAGTTTCTTTTTGAAGGATGAAATTTTATACATCAATCAATCTGCTTAAAAAAAGAAGTATATTGATACATGTATGTTATGGATGGATATAATGGGTAATCATTGTTTTATAGGTTGAATTATTACTTTCAGAGTTTCACAGCTGTTATGTATATAACAGTTCCTAGTTATTCCCATCGTATAATCTTGATTTGCAAAAGAAGAAGAGGAACAGTTGGATAAGAAGTGGGAATAGATATATAACTGAGAAATAAAATATAATCTCATGATAGAGGCCACTGGTTTATATTGATAATACCCAGTTGAGATGATAAAATTCATTGAATTTTATATACACATCACAACTAAAAAAAATATTATAAGAATATTCAATATGGTTATTAAAAACATTTATTATTTATTTGATTAAAAATAAATTAGAAATAGAAAAAGATAAAAAATGGATTATTATATAATAGATAAAGATAAAATAATATATAAATAAATATAGTATATTTATTTGATTGAGAATTAATTTATATTTTTAAAATATCATAAAATTAAATATTTAATTTTTAAGACATTTAGAAACATTAAAATATAATAAAGTTACCCTAAAGGGTTAAAAGCTTGCAGTAGCGAGCTAACTTTATTATTTATTTTAAATGTTTCAGATACAGTGCATTCTGTCTTAAACCGTCAAAATAATTTGAATCCTGACATAAAAACTTGAACCCTATGAAATATTTTTGACATGAAGTAATCAACTTTCCATTACCTAAAATGTGTTTATTTTTATATTCTAAATAGATTGTACCATTTTTCTTTTAAAAATATTTATTTTTCATCGAGTTAATAACATTCAAAGTTTTGTCGGAATGTGAAATATTACTAAGTAAACCTCAGAATTAAACATAGTAATTATGAGGGAGATAAGATGGCAAAAGCAGTGTGTAACAGTAAATAGCTGATGGGTAATACATTATCCGCTCATACCAACTACTTGTCAGCAATATTCAATCAGAAAGCCAATCAAATACTATTATTAATTAAAAAATAGAGATTACATAGTAACAGCTATTATAAGTAGTTATTTTCAGAGAATCATCTAGAAATAATATAATAATCAAATAGAATAGGACCTTTATCTATTTTTATAAAATATATTACGTAGTTTATTTATAATCAGATAAAATAAAATAAGAAAAGATATAAAAGAGCGGTTGTTTTATTTTAAAAATAAAAGATATTTTTAACTACTTTACTTATACCAGTTTTCTATATTTTCTTTATTTATTAGTATTTATTATTACTGTAGATCTCTTAAGTGGTGCCTATATGATATACATATAATATACATGATTAACTTGCTTTTTCTGCTTCTTTTTTTTTTTACATATATCTACTTATTATTGATATGTTAATAATTTTTTTAGTCTAATTATATATTATATATAAATATATATACATTCTTTTTTATTTAACTGAAGTTTTTTAACAAAACAATAAAAGTAGTTCAAGCTTTTTGACCAATAATATATGTTAAATATGAGCCTTCATACCTTTAACCATGGATGTAATATTATCCGACGGGATTTAAAATATTTTTAATTTTGGACAAATGACAGTTTAAGTCAGAATGCACTGTATTTATTAAATAAATATCATAAAATTAATTTGATTAATTTTTATATTTAAACTAAATCTTTATAATATTTAATAATAATTTAACTTTTATTATATATAATTTAATATAATAAATCATTATTATTAATTATTTATATCATCTAACTGTCAAAAAATAAAAATGACATAGTAGGGGCATGTCATAATTATATTATAATTGTGTACATAATAGCCCCCTAATAGAAATATAATTACTTAATTTATTCATTAAGTAATTTATTTATTATGTTTCCTAATTTTATATTTCCATTATTACATATATATATATTTTTTGATTTTCTTTTCTTTATTTTCTTTATCTCTTTTTTTGGTATTTCTTGATATTTGTTTTCTTGTTTTCTTTCTCTTTTTTTAGGAGTATGTATGAATTTTACTATGTTGGCAACATAAATAATCAGGTTTATTATTACTGATATTTGTGCGTATTTTTTTATGACACATATAGCCTTCCTTCTTCCCTTTATTAAAAACATGGGTGCATACATTTTTGCTACTATTAAGGTACCAAAAGTTTTTTGTTTCTGTTGTCTTTATTTTTTCTTTCATAATATTTTTCATTAATTTTTGTTTTTTTTCTTTTGTTTTGTATATAATTTCATCATCAAAATATTTTTCTATAACTTCATTCATAATATTTTCAACAGACTTAATTAGAGTGGATTTGCATATAAGAATTTCTGTATTGAGAATAACCATTTTTCTTATTTAATATTATTATAACTATATTTTATATTTTAATAAAAATTCAATTTTTATTTTATTTTAAAGTTGACAAAATTTTTTCTGGTTACTACTTTTTTCAGAGTTTTAAATTTAACAACTAGTCTCCAGAAATTGTATTTTATTTTTGAACGCGTTCTTTTTTTTTGGTATTTAACGTTATGATTAGTGATTGTTGCTTTTTTATATCAAAGTTAACATTATTAATTGTATAGTGTTCTTTTTAACATTATCTAACATCATTGATCGGTGTACAAGTGAGTATATCTCATTTTTTTAGTTCCAACAGAGTCTCTCCAAATGACCATATCTTTCAGTGTTTTCGTTTAAAACATATTAGGTTTAAAATAATACTATTCTGATCCGGAATGATTCATTAAGAACTCCACACACATATAAAACACTTCGATACAGATTTTGTTCTGTCCTCCCTCCTTCTTCTTTTCAATAAATTTTTAATCGTAAATATTTACACAGTATGTGCAAAGCTTTATTCTGATATAAGGGAAAGAGTTATAAATATATAAATATGATTTTTAAAGTACAACTAACAGAAGTTATAAATATAAACTTACTTTAGCAATGAACACTAACCAAGCCAACATCAACAACGACAACCGCACCGAATCAGAACTCGAAGCGTCAGTAGTTTTAAGTACCATGTTCCAATGAACAATGAGTTTCCAGGGTGGAGGTATTTATAAACGAGTTAAATGATGTATATAAAATATATCTACTCAAATCATCACAACGTAAACCTATGAAAGGAAAACGAACAGATGGTTGATAAAGTATTAGCCAAACATATCGCTGTTCTTTTTACTAACAAATATATAACAAAAGATACTGAAATGACGGAGATCTGTGATAAGAAAGCAACATTGATGGATAATGCCGATGTTGTCGAACCATCTTGTAGCACCAGCTAGCAAGTTACCAGCAAGGCGTTTGGTAAAATTGCCAAGAGACCTAATGGTAGTGGTGTCAAGAAGCCAACAAAGCAACGTAACAGTGGAAGATATGAGAGGTATTCTGATGCCCAGATTGCGCTTGCTGTTGAAGGTGTCAAAATATATGGTATGGGTGTTGTCAAGGCGGCGGCAAGAGGTGGTATAAGAACCACCATCTTGTGTGATGCTCTTCGGTGTTACAAGACCCACGGCAAGACCTCACCAAGCAAAAGAGGTCGTAAAGCAAAGAGCAGTTTCACAGAAGAAACTGTTTCTTTCATTTTGAATCAGGTGGACCAAAACCCGCATGTGTCCATCGAAGATATTTACTTTGCCTTTGTCAACGATGGAATGATGGCGATACCTGCAGTATCATCTCTGCAAAAGTGGTTACGCAAGAATGGTCAAATCACTTTCCAACGGGTCCAGTGCTATCCACCATTGCCTTCAGAAAAAGAAGAGGAAGAGTATGTCCATACTCTTTGGCAAATGTTGGACGCCGGTGAAGTTGATGTATGTAAAAACTGCATTTCCATCGGTGAAGGATCATACGCCTACAATTTGCGCCGTATATATCCAGAAACGGTACCAACAACGTCTAGTGCTGAGCAAGATCAAGGCGTTGTCGCTGAGATGAACTTGTTGGTTGCATTTGGGACGACTGGGATTGTTGAGCAATCAATTCGCTGCTTGAAAGGCCTAACTTTGAATCAAGTTATGGTAGATTTTGTCAAGAGAGTAGCGACGAAGCTCAATGATCAGAGCATGGAAAAGTTTTTCTTTGGCTTGGATGGTGGACCAGCACAAGAGACAGAGCAGCTGAAGAGGGAAATAGAAAGTTGGGGCCATAAAGTTTTTTTTCTTCCCCGCCATGATGGCTCCTCAAACCCTGTGGAAAAACGTTTCCGAGAGGTGCAGCATATGTGTTCTCGTAGCTTATTAAATCAAAGAAAAAACGAGACTATTTAGCAACGGTTAGATACTGCGATGGAAAAAATAGATGCTCCCAAGTGTTCTTTATATATTGACCTTGCCTTTCCAATCATTTCCGAATAAATATCCTAATATAATCATCTACTTCGCAACCTTCTAATAAAACCGAATTCTACTCTCCCTTTTTATAAACTCTATTTTTTTTTTGATTGATTTGTTTTGCAAAGCAACTGAGAACAAGTAAAGCTATATTTTACAACTACTCACAACTTTCAATCATATAGATCAGCCATTCTTATATACCTTTTATCCATTGATTTACTGCTAATTATATTTTATGGTTGCAACTGTATATATATTCTACAGTTTTCCCAATCTTTTTTTTTTATTTTTGTGAAAAGAGAAAAACTTTAAAAATCATCCGATCCCGATTGCCTTTTATCTTTCTTCTTAAGAGATATATTTTATGGGATAAAAAAGGAAGAAGGAGATATATGTATATATTAGGTGAATATTTTTTTCATGTGCGCCTAAACCAAACTTTTTCTTTATTTACCTGCAACTTTCGAAACGCGCTCAACGTTAAAGAGATTGCTGAGCGTGCATTTTACCTTGGAGGAGACAAGGGTAGTCAGAATGACTCATAGGTACAGACTCCAAACCCTTACTAAACACATTAAGGGCACGCTGGTGTCGCCCTTGTGCAGCATAACGTCGCCCAACACAAAGGTATCCAGCAGGATCTTCAGAGGCGATGTTGATTAACATCCATCCGTCCCTCAACTCATTTCTATACTGCTGTTTCGCAGCATAACAAGCTGCTTGCAAAGTCAGCACACGGATAGCATTCCGTTTTATTTCTTCAAGCTCATTTACTAATGCTTCTTCAGGATTGGCGATGGCTATATATGTGTGATTCATGTTAGTGTCAATTTATGAGTAAGCAAGAAGTGCAGACGAATAATATCAAAGAGTAACCCATCACCGCTTGCTTCATTGGAAGTTTCTAGGGGAGGACGGTTATTAGTAGGTTGCATAACTTTTAAAGTAGTAAGAAGAATAGAAAGAAAAAATTATAAAAGAAAAAAAGAAAAAGCTTCGTGTGTAACCCAATCATTCTTTTAAAACGAGCTCGTCCATCTTGTATCAATCGTTTGCCCTTTTTTATTGTGTATTTTTTTCAACAATGATTATGAAAAATCAAGACTACCACTTTTTCATCCGCATCCATAACAACCTCCATTGAAACAGCCAAAAGAATTTATGTGTACAGATCCAATAATTTATTAATAATAATTATAATAATATACTAGCCATAACATCACTACTTGAAATCCCTTAATTCAATCATCATTATGATACCTAATACCTGATACCTGATTTACTCTTTGTTCTTTCATCATCCATGTGTTCACTTGATAACGTGTGGTGTCCCATTAATAATATTTGGCGTAGAAAACATATTAGAGCTTGCTGCAAGAGTAACGTCTTCTTTTTAACTTTTAAAAATAGCTTTGTTTGGTGAGTTGGAAAACAAGTAGTTGCTTGCTTGTTCTTTAATTTTTTTTTTGTGATGCTGTTTTTATGATGGTATATATTGACGTTCATTGTGTTCAGTATTGATGTACGATTGTCAACTACATAGTTAGTTGAAATGCTCGTTATATAGATTACTAAAGTAAAGCGGCGTGTCTTGAAAGTTTTTGGAACAGTTAATCTTATAACACTTTGTATACTTTCTTTTTGTTTCAACCATGAATTTTCTCTTTCTTCAGACATATAAATCATTCCCACTAGAATGGTTTTCTTTCTTTATATTTTTGGTGTTCCTCTCTGGCATGTTGAGTATGGTCATATTGCTTCAGTCCAATTGTCGTTTTGTTTTCTCCAACCTTATACCACTTACCTCTCAGTTCGGTTCTTCCCTTTTTTTTTCTCCCTCTTTCACAAGATAAACATATCATGAGAAAAAAGACAATCTAATTCAGTTATTATTATAGTTTTTACCTTTGTTAGATTAAAATAAAGGCTTTGTGTACTTTTTTTATCAAAAAAGTAAAGAATAAGGTAGGAAAAGATGACTGATGAGAATTTTTCCTTTTTTTTTTTTTTTTTGCTGGTGTAAATAGTGCAGGTGAATATCCCTTTCAGCTATGCATGATTATTTACTGTTCCATAATAGTTATATTTTTATACAGATAGTTCCTATATGTTGTAGATACTATAAATAATGAATGTTATATATAAAAATATAAATATAATAAGTGATAATAATTAATTATCTCGTCATCGAATATTCAGTTATTATCTACTGATTATTATAACTTTAGAGCGGAAATTGCGCTACCACGCATGAAAAAAAAAACTTTCAGAGCGGAAATTGCGTCATCAAGCATGAAAAAAAAAATTTTACATCAGAAATTGCGATAGAGCACTCGAAAATTGCGCTACCCAGAGCGAAAATTTCATGACAGCCAACTCGAATAAAAAAATAAAACTATCGAAAATTAAAACACACAACACGAAAAATTATGCCTGCACTATCGAAAAAAAAATGTTGTCATCGAAAAAAAAATATTTCTCATGAATATTGATGATGTCTACCTCGAAATAAAAAAACACCATCTACGATTAAAAAAAGAGCAAACGCGGATTCAAAAATAACATATACGATTAAAAAAAACGTCTACCTCGAAATCAAAAACACCATTTGTGAACATAAAAAACGCCATGTACGATTAAAAAAAATATTCATCTCGAAATTTAAAAACACCATTCGCGATTATAAAAAAAGCATATACGAATTAAAAAATGTCATGAGCGAAATCAAAAATACCATGGTCAACTTCTTTTGAAAAATCCTGTAATTCATCATTTATATTTTCTAATAATATATTTTTATTATCTTTTTAAAACTTATAATTTTTCTATCAAAATAAATATGAAAATAAATATAAAAATTAATAACTTTAATGTTTTTTAATATAATAAATAATTAAGAGTATGTATGTTAAAGTATAATGTAACCGATCACTTGATACTAAACGATTATAATACTACGTGATGAATATAGCCGCATGCGAAAAACAACGTTCACTTAAGACAGAACTTTAAACTTTATATTATGAAAAAAATATATGCTCCCTTTGGCACTACACGTTCTTTTTTTTGATAAAATATAAATGAATGGAGATGGATTAATTGACTTTGGCAAGGATTTTATATGATTAATTTACTCTTCATACCGTTTTTTTACACGAACCGACATACCGTACATATACAATAACTATGAAAATCTTCTATCACCTTAACAATTACATTATGAATATTCTCTGCTGACGATTGTAATTTGAGTGCGACGACGAATCTATCTTACACGACAATTGGCTTTATTGGCCCATGGACCTTATTGAATACAACACAATGCTGCTGCTCAATTTTATAAAAAAAACTCCTGCCTTGTAATATATCATAATTAATCTTATCCAGCCTGATATTCTGCATGACAATTGATAAATGCTATCACTATTTCTTTATACACACACCTCTTCTTCCAAGTTATATCACTACGATGTTTTTGTTTACTATTGATATTGGTATCTTATTTTATTTTTCTTCGAGTAGATTATATAGGTTGTGCCAAAAACACTTGAAACAATAATTATTGGAAAAAGTGTTCTGGATATGGATTGATATTAAGCTTCATATACTTGGATTTGGATAATGGATATTTGGATAGTATGGAATAGAGAGGTCATTGGGGCTGTTAACTATGTTATACATATCATTACGGTAATAGTAATAAATTATTATATGGATTGTTTTTTTTTGAACAATGGTATTTGCTATTATTTATTACGGGAACGGTCAAAATATCATTATTGTTATGAAATAATATAGGAAATGTTGTAGCATAAATAATGTTAGGAATAATATGGTATAAAAGATATGATGAACTGGGACGAGTAATAACATTTCGGCATCTTTGGGATTAGATCATTCGAAAAGTATAGATCTAAAAAGTTTGATGAATCTTCGAGTTGAATAGAATAATATTAATCACCTTTATTGACTTGCTGCCTGTAAATACATTATGAACGCGGCATACTTTTTTTATGTAATATTTTTATGTTTTATAAGTAGCCTCGTTGAAAAAAAAATGCACATTACAACTTTGAATCTATTGGATCATTGGATAGTCGGGTTGGATGAAAATATATCCATCTGCATTTAAACTTTCGGATGAGATAATAATGCTAGATCTACGTATTCTTTTATTAGTAGAACACTATATTCTGTCGGATACAAATGAATATTACCCAACAATATATAATACTTTGATATACACGAGTATTTTCTTGAGATAAATTGTACAGCCTCAAATATATGGTACTACTTATAATATAAACGGGAGAATATAGATATATATTACGAAGCATTTGTTCAGAAGGGATTGAGTATATTATTGGATGGGACATATATCTAGTATACTGATCAAGGATTTTGAGCTAACATGATTATGAGGGATGGAAACCATCCTTGTATCGATAACAGCATACTCGAGAACGTCCAATAAGGTAGAGTCGATTATCCAAAAGAATTTATGTATATACTTTATTGATGATAATAATAATAATATACTAGCCATAACAACAACACTACATGGAATCCAATTCATAGTTGTAATACCTGATTCACTCTTTAACCTTTCATCATCCGTGTGTTTCTGGGGGTTAATCTTTAATTATAGATTTAACTTTTAAATGATATATAATTAATGATATTACATTTAAAAAAATAAGATGGAAATGGATATATCCTTAAAATGGTATAACTTTAACTACATCAGAAAAACTGCCCACTATCATTTTTTACCATGGAGGGCCGTGGAGGGCCGTGGAGGGCCGTGGAGGGCACCAAAGGCCTGACACAGCTAACCCCCCCCTTCGTACGGTCCCAAAGGATTTGGTTCCTTTCAATGGCTCCAAAATTCTATAAGAAGCCAAAAAGAGAATGGACACTCCATTGGGCACGATCATTGGACAGTGATTGTTCGATCATTGACACTTAAAATATCCATTTGCCTTTTGATCCGATCAGTAAGCAAGGATTGTTCGATCATTGACACTTAAAATATCTGTTTGCCTTTTGATCCGATCAGTAAGCAAGGATTGTTCGATCATTGACACTTAAAATGTACGTTTGCCTTTTGATCCGATCAGTAAGCAAGGATTGTTCGATCATTGACACTTAAAATGTACGTTTGCCTTTTGATCCGATCAGTAAGCAAGGATTGTTCGATCATTAGTACATAAAATATCCGTTTGCCTTTTGATCCGATCAGTAAGCAAGGATTGTTCGATCATTAGTACATAAAATATTATAAAATTTATACTTGCTTGTTTACTCATGGGATCATTCAAATATGGTTTAATCTTTATTTTTAATACAATTACTATACTACTACTTGTAATAAAATTATAGAGAAAGAAAAAACTACTGTTAATTATCGTCGCTATTCTTTGCCAAGGGAGTGAGAGAGGGAAGTAAATCAAGCATTACATCGACGTTTGTTTGCTTTCCTAACCCCCCACCAGCAAATACCAAGGCGGTTATATAACTCTCTATTTTGGACCAAGTGATAGAACTGAGGCCACTAGGACCGAACTCGGCATCTAGCATTCCTTGGTACAGTTTTGCCCAATCTGAGCCAACAGCAAAATCTTGGTTAAATATTGCTTTGTCTTTACGGAAGGAAAGCTTGACAATCCGATAGAACATCTTTTTTAGAAGAAGAAAAAAGAATTGTTACTAAATGATTATAATAATAGTAATAGTAACAATAGCAAACTTACAGCAGTCGAAACCAAAGCAATTGTTTCTTTAGAAATATATGGCTCTGTTTTTTTCATACGAGGTCGTCCTGATGACGGGTGGAACATAACGTTGCGGATACAATCCACCAAACCAGCGCTGAAAAACATAGCACCATCGGTTCGAAATCCGTCCTTGAGAAACCTAAAAATAATAATAATAGTTGCCAACAGTTTTAACGGTTACACGTAAGATAGCAACATTAATATATCAAAGCAGTTCATACCTGTCATCCTCCAGTAACGTCGCGTAGTATACAGGGGTTCTTTCTCCTTTATCATTTATAGCATCAATAGGAAAGTTTACTTCATTGAACGGGTATGTTTTTAACCAATCTAAGACACTGTTATGAAGACCAGTGCGACGATTGCCAATAGTGGCCGTGTACTTCTCATACGTATTTAAAAATAAATTATTTTAGATATACGTAATTAGTTTGTTATATAAATGTATATATTAATAGCAAATGAACTTTTTCAACAGTTTGATTACCAGTTGGATTATATCAGGCTTAATCGAATACATTCTTGTACTTCTTTCCTTCTTTCCAGCCGCTTCCATTGCTCGAAGCAATGCAAGCTTATAGGTATTTTGCGACTGAGAGCTTGGAAAGCCATTTTCCTTATAGCAGTCTTGGGCTGCCTTGTGCAAAAACTTTTGTTCTGTTAGACTACCTTTTTCAATTTTGATTTCAGTCCTGTCTTGGTTCCATACCCCTTGAGTATCTTCATTTAATGACGAAGAACTTGATGGAGAAAGCAGATGCTCATTATACTGGTTAGGATATGTTTCTTCACTAGACATATCATTGTCATCTAATAATATTATATATACATGATTAATATCAATATCAATTCTCAACACTTCTTTATATTTAGGACAAAAGGAACGTCGGTTCTACCATTTTTTGTATCAAAACTCTTACTCTTCTGAAGTTGTTGATATTTAGTTTGCTTTTTTTGTCTTTGGTTATATGTATTCTCAGTTGACATATTCTCTTCCTCATCTGATTCTGATAAGTATCGTTTATGTTTTCTAGACCCACGAGTGTTAGCCATCACAGGAAAAAAATCACAAGTTTCAACAACAGAAAAAAGAAAAAAAAAAAGAATGGAAAAAACCAAAGGAGCGTTCGAATCCTTTTTTGTTTGTGGTCATCTTACTTCCAACATTGCATATTTGTTATATATTATCGTTAGTCTATGGTGTGTTTTTAATAATCAAATTTATATATTCTATGTATGAAGCATAAAATAAAATATTTTAATAATACTGAAGGAAAATGATATTCTATACCATAATTATTGGAGGACTATTTTTTATTATAAAGGTAAACTTTTAATAAATTATTAGAAGATCGGTCACTGGCTGGAACATCTTGTCTCTGTCTAATTTTTTTTCTTAGTAGAAATGATACATGTATATGCATGCAAATGGAGGATAAAGTTTTCATTTGTTTGTATCAAGTGATTTCGTTTCTATCCACCGGTGGCTGTACTAAATATTAGCGGTAATTACAGTTTGTCAAGCTATAATTGCGAAGATGACACTTTTAAAAAATAAACTAGAATATCCAAAAAAAAAAAAAAAAGAAAAAAAAAAAAAAAAACTGGGATGTGTTTGAAGCGATCATAAAAAACGAAACTACTTATATACGATAAAATACAGTAGTTATGCTTTTTTTCTAAGTACTAAATAATGCATACAGTACTTTTTTATTATTATAGTATACATGTTGTATCTGGCGTTGATGCTGCTGCTTTGTTTTTTTTCCGTGATTATTTGTTTTACCTCGACAGTACAGGTACCATCACAGTACATTTGCTACATATAAGAAGCCGATGATATGATCACCCTTTTTGCTTGATCCCATTAAGTAACCATACAAAAAAAATATTATAATAGTATATTAATGTCGTTTTTTAACAAAAATCAGTGTCCATATGAATCTTGTGGATATAGTTCATATAAAAGCGTTACTCACCACATCTATAAGGTTCATAGTGACCAAACACTTCCGTCAAATATTTTTAATAGAAGAACTGAAGATGATTTCGACCTAGAAGTGACATCTGTACAAATTGTTTCCTACTAGGTTTTTATATTTTTCAACGCTGTTTCAATAACATATTTTTCTTTATAGAACGAAAACTATACAGTCACAACTGAACAGTCTTTACTTGAAGAAACTGACGAGAATCTGCAAGAGCCTCAAGATTTATGGGAAGGTGATTCAGTGTTTGGTGTTGGTTTATTACATTATTGGTAAATAGATTCTTGCCATAAAGGTATTTATTGACTTCACTTTTTTACTGGGTTGTTATAGAACGGGTATATTCCTCACCACCTACTTATGGTCATATCAACGTCGATTTCAATGATACAAGTGCTTTTAACACTGTAGAAAAGGAAATCATCAAATATATACTTGATTATGGTTTATCCCATGTTGCATATAAGAGGTATGATAAATAGTTAACAACAATTTATTTTTGCATACATAAGTGTACGAAATCATCCTTTACATGATGATAACATTAAATAATATACTTGTTGAATTGATTGAACTTGGACGACGAGAAAAAGATGAAATAACTTGCAAGACGTGGAAAGGAGTACGAGCTAAAGCAGACAAACGAAACGAACACTTGAATTTAGTAGTTGACATTTCAAATTAATTATCCGAATGTTATTTATATTCTAAATCTTGAATAACTTTCGAATCGTTATAATATGTAGAATTTTACCGAAACAACAGTTGACATCAACAGGGTACCAGATTTTCCTGACGAATACAAATATGACTTTTTAGCTGCAAATGGAGGATCCACCCCTGTGTTCTATCATCGAGACGTTTTTGATCTGGTTGAAGATATTTTTAATGACCCTTGTTTGGAGAATGATATGGTTTTGAGACCAACTAAATGCTATCGAGGTACATCGCAGATATACACTGAAATGCATACTGGTGACTGGTGGCATGAAATGCAGGTAAAGGAAAAATGTTTGTATATAGTAATCTTTTTTGCCATTACGTAGCGCTCATTATTATTTAATATATTAGGAAAAAATAGGTACCAAAAAAGTAGTTATTGCGTTACAAGTCGCAAGTGATCAAACAGTTATTTGGGATTGTGAAAAGTTCAAAGCTTATCCTATATATATAAAGATTGGTGAATATTAGCTATAAAAAAAGCCCTGATGTTTTTATAAGAAGGCATTACTGAATACTAACAAAACTTTTCTGAAGGAAATGTACCAATGAACATTCGAAACAAGTACAGCAGTAACGCCTCCCGTCTGCTAGGTTTTTTGCCTATCATAGAATCTAAAGTGCACAGTAGTTTTGAATGGTTTCGAATGGCAAAGAAGACAGTACACCATTATATATTGTCTCAGATTTTTTTACCTTTTTCTGGGTATGATAATCATGAAGGGTATATTAGAAAAATGTTTTACTAGGAAAGAATATAATATACATACATTGACTGTGACTGACAATAATGTTTAGTTCTTTAATGCTAGGACCAAGGAACAATATTTATGAAGTAGTCATTTGTTTAGCTACCTGGATAGCAGATTATCCAGAAACGTGTTTATTAGCATTAATTCGCCAAGGCGAAAACACAAATTGCTCATGTCCAAGGTGCTTAACACCACGAGTTAAATTCCATGACCCATCTATCAATCATGAAGCTGTACTACGAACTAATGAACGAAGTGAGAGATGGTACCGTATGTGTAAAAATGCAATAGGCCGGGTCCATAAGAAAATAGAAGCAGGGAGTAGTGATGATACTGGCAATGGAGAAGCACAAGAAGGAGATGAAATAATAGTCAGTAGTAAGGCAGAAAAAAAAGCATGTGAAGAAGAAGTCGAAAACTACTGCAAGCAGAAATCAATACATCTAATAAAAGTTAAGTGTCATGGTTTTGATGTCTTCTTTAACAGAATGATGATATTAATCTTATATCTCCATTTGAATATTCAGAGTGCTTTTTGGAGCATGCCTCATTTTGAAATACATCAAGCCCTTGTTGTAGATGATTTGCATCAGTTAGGAGGAATAATGAAGCATTTGCTTGGTTTTGTTGAAAAGCTTATTGTTGATAAACATGGGAAAGCAGGGATAGAAAAAGTTACGACCAGGTGATTTTTTATTTTGTTATAAAGACAACATTGTTATTTTGGACCACTTATAATCTTTATTAGAGCGCGGAATCTACCAAGAATCACGGGTCTGCGACATTTCAAACATGGAATTTTGCCGTCATGTTTGAAACGTGCTACTTATCATGAACATGTTGACTGTATGAAGGTATATAATAAGCAATAGTGGATGTGGTTATATAACATAAGCGTGGAAGAATTTCTAAATGCTTTATGATTAACTTTCTTAGATACTATTACCTTGTATTCATGATTTAATTGAATTACAAGCAGCAATGTGTGTGAGAGCTTTCCTTGACCTGTGGCACATGTTAACAGCTCGAGAGCACAGCAATGAATCATTAAGCGACATTGAAAAGACTTTGAAGAAATATGTTGAATATAGTGCAGTTTTTGAAAATCAGTCACTGGTAAATTTGCAATGATCTAATTCATGTACTCTCTTTACATAATTTATACTGACCGATCTACATAGAGCCATATGAACTTTCCTAAAAACCATATGTTATCAAAGTATTGCAAAGATATTAAGCAAAAAGGTGTTATTCATAATTACAGTACGACACAAACAGAAAATCAGCATAAATTTGATACGAAGAAACCAGCTAGGAAAACTAATAAACAGCGAAATTTTACTAAACAGGTTGGTTTTGTTGCTGTTGTTACCGATTATTGTAAATTATGTATTTAGCTATCTTGATTAATTCTTGAATAAAGATGGCTAATTTTGTAGCTGAACGGGATGCATTGAAGGCGATGACGAGGATCACTAATACTAATAATAATACGCCTCCAATACCATCACCACCATCATCCTCGTCATTATCACCACCTTTATCGTCTTATTCATTGAAATCACCTATAAAGAAAAACTATACTATTGATGAAGTAGCCACATTGAGCGCCCAATTCACTGATTTGGATTATTTATTACAGGCATATCTTGATGACGAGGATTTAGTAGCACGAGGAGTTAAAAGAGGAAGCCAGAAAAGAAGAAGCAAGATGCCATCATTAGAATCTATTCCTAAGGTAAAGTAACATTATAAATAACTAAAAAATATATTTACGTATCTGCTAAAGCACAACTATATAATCTTTAGATTAAAATATTTCAGCTACTTTCAATGCAAGATTATGACGAAGATGGGGATGTTTATGAACAGAATATACATGCCAATCTTAATTATTTTGGGCGCCAACAACAAGACTATATCTTATTAAAAACAATGGATGAAGGCATTGGGAGGGATGAAGTGGATGATGATGAAAATGATTCAGAAAACGACGATTTACATGTGGTGTCTCAAGTATTTCTTTTTTTTAAATTATTGTACAAAGGAAGCATCATGGAGCTGGCACTCGTTCAAACCTATCCATATTTAAGAAAGAAAAAACACCCAAGTGGTTTACGCGTCCTTGGTGCACCAGAAAAAATGTATAAAGGTAATCGACATATAATCCGTGTTGAGGATATTGAACGAACAGCCTTAGTAGTGCCCAACAATGGCAGTGAATCTACTACACCAGGTGTTCCTTACCATGAGTACCTAGTCTTGCACGACATTGACAGGGATTGTTGGCGACGCTTTAGAACTTATCTACCAAGTTTGCCAAGGAGAAAATATATTGGGTGGAAGAAGAGCGAGCCATAAGGAGTTTACTCTTGAATTTGCTTATTTAGGCCTGATTTTTTTATGTTATCCCCATTTTATTTACTAATAGCTCTCTATCATGCTCTTTTTATTTGTAGGTATTTTTTCTGCAAAAGAATATAGTATTTATACCATTTGCTATCTTTTTTAACTTTTCCGCCTCTGATCCCATTCCCTTATTCAAGGGATATTTTACCTTTTGACGTCAAATATTATCTATCCTTTTTAAAGTCTTTCATCCCCGTACTTAAAAATCATTGTACTTTTAAGATGCTTAAAGCATTAATCTTGACTTTTTTTAACGTTCTACGTATAAAAGAGCGTTTTTACATATAATTGGAATATATATATAAATATATATCATATGATGTAAATAATAATTGAATCCTTTTTAGTCAAAGAAAGATGTCAATTATAACTGATGCCAGTTGAAGGATGTGAAATGCAAAAATGGCGATGAATGGCGTGTTTGGCTCTTGTATCCCATCCAGGGCAATCATGACAAATTGTGCCCCTGGTTGGCATCAAATGGAACTGCATGGCTCAAATGGCTTGCGAAGCCAAACTCCGATGGGCAGTTTTTGTGATGTATATTATATTTAAAGAATAATAAATAAAGGTTTATCTTTTTATAATGTTTTATCTTTATTAAAAAAAATAATAAAATTATCAAAAAATTTATTTTTTTTAGATAATTTATTAATTTTTGATTATTATATTTTTAAAATTTAATAGATAAAAAAGATGAAACATATAAATGTTATATCTTTGGGATGAAAAAACTTTTAATGATCAAAACCTTTAAAGATAAAAAGTTAAACTTTTTATTGAATGATCCGGACTGGTAAGGAGGACTCGATTCGGAATGGTAATGAGAACTCTTCCCTCTGATGTGTAAGTTTCCCCCCCGGAAACTTATGCAGTGACTCTTTATGGTTCTTTCTCTTAGAGAAAGGTTCTCGAATTGCGATAAAAAACATTTATGTTTTTGTCTTCGAACAATTCGAAATGTGTATCTTCTAATGATAAATCTTTAAATTGTTATATCCTTAATGGTTTATTGTTAATGATTAGTTCCCTCTTTGATAATATGTGCTGTTCTATTAATAATATTAGGCGTAGAAAACATATTATAGCTTGCTGCAAAAGTAAAGTCTTTTTTTAACTTTTAAAAATAGCTTTGTTTGGTAAGTTGGAAAACAAGTATAATATTATATTGTTGTTTGCTTGTTGTTTGGTTCTTTTTTTTTGTAACACTGTTTTTAGGATAGTATAGATTGACGTTCATTGTGTTCAATATTGATGTACGATTGTCGACTACATTGTTAGCTGAAATGGTCGTTATATAGATTACAAAAAGTAAAGCGTGTCTTGAAAGTTTCAGCAACTGTTAGTTTTATATCTTTTTGTATACTTTTTTTTTGTTCTAACCATGACGTTTCCGTTCCTTCAGGCACATAAATCATTTTGAATAGAATGCTTTCCTTTTCTTATATTGTCTGTGTCCCTCTCTTCCATGTTGAATATAGTCATGTTTCTTGAACACAATTACGTTTTGTTTCCTCCAACCTTATACTACTTAGCTCTATTTAGCCCTTCCGTTTTTTTTCCTCTTTCACAAGATAAACATATCTCACAAAAAAAGACATATAATTCAGATCCTATTATAGTTTCTACAATTGTTAGTTTGAAAGAAAAGTTTGTGGGAAAAGAAAAAAAAACCGACCCATTTATATTTTTTTTTTTGCTGTGGCTAAATAACCCCTTTCAGCTATGCATGATTATTTTACTGCTCAATAATGGTTATTTTTTTTATATGGATCATTGCTATATGTTGTAGAGACTATATATAATGAAGATTATATATAAAAATAAAAATATTATAAGTGATGATAATTAAATATCGCATCAGTGAATATTTAGTAACCAAACATGAAATAAAAAAAGTTTAGTGCGATTATTCCACTACCATACATGAAATAAAAAAGGTTGAGAGCGAATATTCCACTACCAAACATGAAATAAAAAAAGTTTAGTGCGAATATTCCACTACCAAACATGAAATAAAAAAAGTTTAGTGCAGAAATTGATGACGCAGAATGCGAATAAAAAAATACCATCCGCGAAAATAAAAACGTCGAACACGAAATATTTAACCTTTAACTTGAATATAAAAATATTACCCGCGAAAAAAAAAAATATTATCCTTGAATATAAAAAACGTTTACCTCGAAATAAAAAAACACCATCCATGATTAATAAAACGCCATCCATGAATTCAAAAATAGCATCCATGATTTAAAAAACGTCATCCTTGAAATCAAAAACACCATCTTTGAATTCAAAAATAACATCTACGAAAATAAAAAACACCATCTGCGATTATAAAAAGAACATCCATGGAATCAAAAACGTCATCCTCAGAATCAAAAACGTCATCCTTGGAATCAAAAACATTATGGTCAACTTCTTCTGAAAAATCCTGTATTATACTGATCTATAATATAAGGAAAAACTTACTCATTATGGGCAGCACTGAGAGTATATATATATTGTCTGAATTGGTCTGCAGAAGAGACAGTTGCTGGATTCTGCATCAGCATATCGTAAACAGATTGAATCGGTAAAACTACATCTTCATCTGGATGGTGTCGCATGATTACATCGGTATAAACACATCGATTTCGATTTTCACGCTGCAATCCCCATTTAAACATGGATTGATGTCTATAGAAAATAGTATACCAGTAAAAATATTATTAAATCGTTAATCAATTAATATATATAGTGTTGTGAATTAATCTAGAGAAACAACAAGAAATCAACAACTTACTGATAAGCTCTATTGCTTAATGAGATTGTATGATTATTTCTATGATCTTGATCTGCCAGGGGTTCCAGCGTGTCAACCGCAGTGACTAATGACCGAATACCTAGTATTTATAATTTGTATACAAAACATATATAATTAATATATGTTATGAAGCTTGGAATTTTATTATGATGTACTTGTATGTTACCTGGATCGATAAATACGGTCCGCCAGTTTTGTAGTCTTTCTGGAGTCAAACCTCCTGGCTCTTTAGAAAGGTGGTACATCCCACGCCTCCAATTAGTCAAGTTGATATTACGAGGGTAATACTTGACTTCTTTAGAACTTAAAGGGAGGTACTCTTCAAACATATCAAAATCACATTGAGTATATATGAATATTTAAATACTATATATATATATATATATATAATGATTTATGTTTTATATAATCTCACCTCCTCTTCTTGTTCTGATCGGTCTTCTGAAATGAAAAACTATCGAGACGCCATCTGTTTCGATACTTTGATTAAATAATTTCAGCTCACGATCTTCAGGTGGTAGGTTTCCTTGACCTAGATTAATTGTATTATTATCAGTTTTCAATATTTACATATACGAATTATGTTTTATACGTAACATCACTGTTCTTTTTGTATATACCTTCAACCGAAAATCGGCAATGCCGAGGTTCGACGTGCCCAATATTGAAAATGGATTCCCAGAATTCTTCTATAAATAGTTGTTGTTGATTTTCAAACTGTGGGATACTCAGAAAATATCCTCTCCCTCGAACATTGCGTGGTCGCTTTGATACATTGTACAGATATGAAAAAGAAAGTTAGTTATTATACATATTCAATAAAAGTGAAATATACTAATTATATATAAAAAAAAAGTTACCAAAATGTGAGCAGGTGTACTTTCTGGTACACGTTCAATCATCTCTCTAGAAATTAGATAGATACACCGGGTATCGAGTGGCATGAACCCAATCCTGTGGCTTGCTATAGGTAGAGGTGCCCATTTGTTGGTTACACCATATGTTTCAGCTTCGTGTAATAACCATATATAATAAGGTAATGAATTATTCAAAGTTAATAATGATGCTCGCGATGGTTTGGCGATGATTCTGTTAATATCGATATTAGCATAAGCCGTTTCAAAATGATTCCGATGAAAGCTATTATAATCATTTTATAATTTGATAATTAATAACATTTTCTAATTATTAATAATAAAATATAGCAGCTGTAAATAAAAAAAAAAAGAGATTCTTACTTAAAGTATCCGAGAACTTGAGTAAATATTCTTGCAGGTATACGAATGATAATGTACTGAGAGAGATGCTCTTGATGCAATGATATGCACTTGACAATTATATTGGCTAAAAAAATGTTTTATATCAAATTATATATAAAGTCTTTTCTTTCATCTTTTTTTTTTCTCTTCTTACCAAGAGTTCTAGGGCTTATACGCATATTTAGAACCACATTATTTTCTTCGCATATCCAAGTTAGATATTTTTCCCAAACACGCTTGAGAAATGCAGTTATATTAGAAACCAAATGATTGCGCGCATCTTTAATAAAAAATATTATCAGTAATAAATTAGTTGTCAAGTAAAACATCATGCTCGATATATCATATGATGCCCGTCGAAAGAGTTATACACATACTAGTCAAAGCTTTTCGAGCAAAAAGGTCAGATAAGCGACTCAGTAATCCCGCTGAAATATCTTGTGGCACCACAGGAGGAACATATAGTGCTATAGAAATTATAAAAAATAAAGTAGATCAGCCATTACATTATTTATATTGTTCTCTAGTCAGATACACTTTATTTTTATACTACATACCATCCCCTGTCACAACTGATCGCCTTCTTGGTTGAAACTCGTTATTGAATACAGTTCGAAGAACTTGATATCGTTGTGGATTCTATGCAAAATATATGTGGTTACATTTATCAGTATTTAATCTCACTGTCTTTTATCTTTCTTTTTGCTATACAAACATACCCGACCAGGGACTGGTGCATTGGCAGTAGGATTTGTTGCAACCATACGGAAAGCATTCGCATAATATGTTTGGTTAGTTATTTCTGGAAATGATATAGTACCATTGCTTTCAGCGGCAAGTAGCCCATGAAGATTAATTAAGTTCAATGCATCACGTCTAAGTACTTGATAATGTTCTGCTAGTTCACGAAGATAACCCTATAAATATGTATTTAAAATTGTGTGAGATATGTATTTTTTATGACTTTAACGAAATAAATTTGTAACATGTATTTTTTATGATGTCATTGATTAATAAAAAAATAATACGTACTCGAAAATGCTGAAAATCATCTTGAAGGGCTACACGCAACTTGCATTTGCGACTTACAATTCTCGTTGAACGACGTGGACCATG
>JAEPRB010000408.1:0-24504 GCA_016758965.1 Circinella minor
TCACTTCAAAAATATCACACTATTCGAAAAGTGCTTGCTAGTTTCCTATCTAGCTGATATGAAGTTGATATCAGGCTAACATCAAGTTGTTTGCAACCACTTGATAGCACCCTTGTTGTCCAGTGAAGCTTTAAAAATGAGAAAAACACAGAAAAATGTATGAAAAAGAAAACAAATCGATGTATCTTTATAAATTAATGTTTTAAGATTATGCATTATGTTGATTTTACATCAATGCTTTAATAGCATATATTGGTTGAATGTTATTATTCTTATCATACAGAACAAGTTTGAACAGCACGCCTTTTCTTTTCATAGCGATAAGAGACGTCTACAAGTATATTATAAACGTTTTTAGTAGTCATTGCTTAACTGGGTGCTATGTAATAGTATATACTTTATAGTGAAGAAGAGAAATACTGGTGTCATTTTGTTATATTAACTATAATATTCACAAATATCTTTTATTTTACAAAAGCTATATGAACTAGTTTATACTAAATAACTATTGTAATAAATGGTACATAATAGTATAGGTCTATGTTCTCTGTACAATTAATAGACGTGATTTTTTTTATGGTTTTCTTATGTATATTCTATTTGAAATATAAAATGTAATTCATGGAGTATAAGAATATTATGAAAAAAGGGAAATAAACATTATTTTGAGATTTCAGTATTAAGTATCTTATATTTCACCATCACACTTAATAGAAAGGATAAGAGACGAGCAATTTTTAAAAAAAAGGGAATACACGGGCGATTAAAATAATAATAGTTAAAATAGCTCCATGCGTGAACTGAACGCCCGCCTGCACGAAAAAAAACAAAAAAAGGTTCAAGTTCTTAACCAATTCGGCAAAACGAACATGTTCTTTTTTCTCCGTTAATATGTTTTAGAGATACGATCATAAATTTGAAGTTGCGCTATAATGAATGTTATCAATATTACTACCAAGGACTAGGCATTATGATACAGCAATGGTACATCTTGGATTCACTTAGTCTTTATTAATGCTCAAACCATGTATGAGAATGCCTATATTTCTATGAGTACTTTTGCATATATATATTCAAATAAGCTAAATACTAAGCACAGATAGGTTTTAACTTTTTTTTTTGGCACTATAGTAATATAATTTTTTTTTCTTGGTTTAACTCCAGTTCTTTTTTTTTAACTAGGAAAAAAAAGGCACATCAAACTATTTTAAACTGTATAGCTTGCCTATGTTTTTTTATGTTTTATATCTACTGTAATTGCTCCGATTCAGTATTTAGTTTTACTCATATAAAATATTACACCACAACAATAACAGAATGGAAAAAAAACAGAATCTTGTTAAATTTAAATATTATTATTCTTCATCACTTATAATAATATACTCTATCTATATTATCATTGCCATTCCTAACATCTGTTGCTTCTCTTTCCATTTCACCAATTCCCTCCGTTGTAATTCTCTTGTTGAATTCTGAATCCCCACGAAGTATTGGGGCTTCATCTACCACACCAAAAACATTGCCAGGGAATGTATTAGTTGTTTGCCTGAAAATGCTGTTGGGGTACCATGAGTGAACAAGTAAATAAGGAATAATAGTTCCTAATGCCTTCATTTTTTTTCTTCTATTATTTTTCCTGCTTTTTTTATTGCCTTTTTTTTATCCTCTACACTCGGAAAGGATTCTTGGAAATCATTAAGTGAATGGACATTGCCACAATAGCCGAAGATATCGGCAGGCCCATCATCAACATCGTCAATTTCGTAACGAGATTTGAGCTGAAGTACTGCTTCCTGGATGATAAATGCTACAATAACATAGCGAGGCAGACATGCAGCGCTAATATCATCATGAATGTCAAAATGAAGCGTATCAATCATCTTTGAAACGACTTTCTTGATATCGCCATACTCAACTTGGTTGGCCAATTCAAAAGCGCGTCTACAACGGGTTACTTTTCTTGAGTTTCTTTTCTCCCTCTCTCTGTTTCTATCGCGCCACCTTTGTCTTCGGTCAACAGTTATATTATCACTATAATTGGAGTAACTTTCCTAGCTTAATATACTATACATATATCACTCACTAAAGCTAACAAAAAGATATGGAGCTTACTTATTCATATTGTAAACTAAAAAAGGAAGAAGATGTCATAAATGTAACTTGACCGGGTTGTATATAGCTTATTCTTCCTTCGGACTTGTGTATAGTATAACAAACTATTACTTAAAAATAGACAAAGACCACAACATTTAACTCTTTCCTAACTTTTTACATATACTGTCACATACTTATTGCTGTATATAATGGCAGTATTCACTGTTGATGATGGATACATTAAAAAAGTAATAATAAAAAAAAAAGCTGAAAAGTGGACTGAAGAATAATATAGTACTGTGCTGTTCATAATTCTAATGACTATTAATCACAGATGAAATTAAATGAGACAGCGCACTTTATTTTCACTTCATATGAGTGTCCTGTTTGTAAATAGGCTGAAACCTCGATAAATTTAAAGTAAGATAAGACACACTGCCATTAGCTATTTCTGGGAACCTTTCTTTTTTTAAACTTGTCTGTTAAATTAAACATTAGTTTAAAGAAGGATCCGATCAAAGGATCAAAAGGTTATGCATAAGATTTTATTTAAAGTCGTAATTAAGGAACAATAACGATAAATTGTGCTCAGAATAGGACGAGTTTATTAAAGAGGCAAAGGAAATGTAAATAAATTAAAAGAGTGAAAAGAAAAGAATAATATAAACATGCGAAATACAATATATGAAGGTATTGCATACCAACTATATTTAGCTATATGCTGATATTTTTCATATTTTTGTGCCATCTCAATACGAGGATTATTGGTTATAGAAGTAAGAATAATGCTGTACGTAGTTACATTATATTTAAAATGATAAATCATACGGTTTACTTTGTAAAAAAATACATGTCCTTTGTTCACTTATTATTGACCAACTAATGCTTAAAAATGACCTATGCTATAAAGAAAAACTTGAGAAGTCTATTGTTATCAAATCACGATTCTCGCTTAATATATCTAAGGTATATATGTTGTTATCAAAGTAGTATTTTGTCTTCTATAGGATGAACAACAAAATGAAAGAAATCTACACCACATAATTTTTATTACACTTTATTTGAATGATCGACATCATTCATTTTTATTATCTTCTACTGCTACTACCTACCTTTAAATATCTATTGTTACGTTCCGTTCGGATCGTAATTAATAAAATAAAAAGAAAATATAAGAAATTCCGAGTAAAAGACTCAAGGAATAAGGAAAGTTATATCAATAACTTAATCAATAAAAAGAAAAATAAATAAAAGGGCGGTTTTTATAACCAGCAAATTCAACCGATCAAATAGTCGGGAAAAGAGTTTATTTCAATAAAAATGAAAGAGAGTGAACTAATTGTTGTTTTGTTTGAAAGGAAGAAACTATCCTTTTTATACTAATTATTTAATTATCTAACTCCTTAATTTGAATCTTGTTCCAGGTGAAAGTGAATACAATTTCAGGTAAAATGGAATCTGATTCCAGGTAAAATCAAATCTAATTTCAGGTAAAAACGGATCTTGTTCCAGGTAAAAGCGAATCCAATTTCAGGTAAAATCGAATCTGATTCCAGGTAAAATCGAATCCAATTTCAGGTAAAAACAGATCTTATTGGTCATGGTTAAATTTAGTTATTACTGCTTGTAAAACGGTTGATATTTATTTAGAATAATAATAATAATGATAATGATGATGATAATGATAAGAATAAATAAATAAATAAAGAAAAAAAATATAAGGGATATATATATAAAAAAAAAAAAACTAAGAGAAAAAGGGATGTAACACTATACAATATCGATTATATCATAGAAAATAATACAACACGTCGTATGACGGGATCATCACAAATATCATTATCAACGAAATAAACACAAGCATCATCCAAACAGATTTAACCAATATCTACACATTATAGTTGTAGACACTCGCACGCCAATATAATTCAGGCATAAACACTTGGAAACTGTATTGCTTGTTATTATTATGTATTGTCAAATGGATTTATGGTTTCGGTGCTTTCAGATATATCACCAATATAATAGCATTAATTCAGTTGATATTTGTATTTATAAAGAATTAAAGAGAAATAAAAAAAGAAAGTAATCAGAAAAGAAAATAAGAGCAAATAAATAAAAGGAAAATGAGCGATTATTGTTGCTTCGTGCGTTAGAATTGTTGCATTGGCGCTTGTATACGTTACTCTGTGGCTTCTTCTTCTTCGTAGTTATGTTGTTCCTCCTATTCGATTTGTTGTTGTAGTTGCTGAGTCCACAACTTCTGTACTCGTTCTTGATGATGTTGTACTTCCGTAATTGCTCATACCTAATATGACGACTTTAGTCATTGGTACAAATCAACAACAGACTAGTTGATTTGTCTTAATTAGTAAGATCGCTTGGACGTCACGTCACAGTCAAGCCCAATTCAGGAGCTTAACCTTCTTGTTATGAATAAGCGAGACATCTTTTACGGCTTTTGTCAGGATCGACTTTATCTATGGCTTCCTCTATTATGTACACAATATGTTAATTACAAAGTAGCCAAATTTTACTACATATACAAAATATGCTGTATAAATTGGACATATATACGATATGATTTAAGCATATGACAGCTTATTTCATAATTATCAGCATACTGTAAACTCTTCAAAGTCAACATGTTTGGATTTGCAGCATGTGCACCAGGACGACGGACATGAATTGGTCCATTTTTGAAAGAGGAAACATCAACAAGATCACATCGGAAGCAGTATGTTCGGTAGAGGTGCCAATAGTTTCTATAGTCAATAAGTAGCTTCAATGGTTTTAGAAAGCATGTTGGTCAGAAAAAACAGCGAGTACTCCAGTTACAAAGATATAATGCATACACACATCTCATCATCCCTCCTTTACTCTATAATCTTCAGTCTCTTTTTGTTCTTTCATATATGTCACTTACGCTCCAATTGTCTGTTGAAAATGATCATTTCAACTCAAAAACTGTCAATCATTCTTGATGGGAAGAATCTAACAACATCAGTATCAACGTCATTCATAAATTTAATACCACCAACTACAAGTCATCAATAAAAGATATTTTCGTTAGTTGTTACTATTTTCACTACTGTGGTTCGATCAAGTAAATTACCAGAACCATAACCGTTGCTAGTAGGTTGAACGCTTTTATGCGGTTCATGGCTGATGGCAGCAAGAATGCATGTGCTTTCAACATCATATTCACTTTGGAGCATTGAAAGATAGCGGTTAAGGCAACCAATTAATTGCCTATACCGTGTTTCCATGCTAATCTTTGTAATTAGGTCGCTGTCCTTTCACTACTTGGCATTTTCCTGGAAGCTTTTCAAATTATAGGTTTTTGCTTCATGATATCTCCAGCTTGCTTGGGTTCACTTTCGAACAGCTGCTTTTCTAATATAGACATAAAAAATACACGTCAGTACTTGGTACTTCAGGGGTATAGTTGAAAAAAAATATGTGTATGCATTTATTTTTCCAAATTCCTGTGAAGATGAGGCAGGGATGAAGCACCAAAAGATTCAGCATCCCTTTTGAATTCGAAGAGATCTCTTGACACCAGATCACTAACAATTTAACTGTTGTTTTTTTTAACTTGCTCTAGTTCTACGTTGATGTTTGTTTGTCTGTTGTCAACGTCATCAACATTATTATTATCGCTGTCGCTGTTGTCATTGTTGTTGCCATCGTCAAAACTCATTTGCTCGCCCAAATAAGAATCTTACTGTCAACTTGGTCCAAAAAAGTCGAATGAGTCAAAATCAAATTTGGTATATAAACATTAGTTTTTAACTCGTTTATTTTTGCAAAAGCTTCAAAAATAAATAAATAAAATAAATAAATAAACAAAGTTGTGGCTATTCTATAGAGACATGATTTTATATAAGTTAGTATCGGGGTGCTATTTCCGTGCAAGCCTTGAATTGTGTGCCTGTAAACCTCAAATTTTATTGGCCAGATATTTGGCCTACCAATAAATACCATTTTGACCGCTATTTCCTCATTTGACTTTGGCATTTTGACTTTGATTTTTTTTTAAAGTTTTTGTTATCAAGTCTTTATTTTGATCTATAATAATATGGAAAACTATCTTACTACCACATTTATCACTCGGCCTGAAAATGATGGTACACCTATAACGTTGACTATTCCAAGATTAGAATATCGTGATTGGATCAAAGATCAAGAAGCAATCTACAACTGTAGATTTTATAATAAAACTAAAAGTGATGGTGGACGTAGACTTAAGAACAATGAATATCTTGAACATGGATATATACATCCTCCACCTGGTCAAAAACGTGGCAGAGGAAATGAATCATTTATTTTCAATGAAGTAATATTTTTAATAATTTGTTTTATATACATAATCAGATATTTTTCATTTATTTTTTTATAAGTATTTATTAATTTATTTTCTTTTCATTACATGATTGATTAAATATATATTAGCGATTTGCCTGCCAACGAAGTGGTCCCCCTCGAGGAGAAAAATCATTTTGTTGCAATTGCCAGGCAGGATTCACTGCCTTTGTTAATAACGACAGTGTAGACAAGAACATGATCATGGTACAATACCGGCGTAAGCATACTGGTCATGAACCTGGCAGCAACATAGATACAACTTCCGGTGCACTCCCTCGGTTTGTGATGGAATTCATCCAAGCTCAAGTGGAGAAAAGTCTTACCTGGAGAAATATTAAACATATGCTTCGTCTTGACAAAGATGTTCTTGAAAATATCTTGGATAGCGAAGACTATGATCAATTACCACAATCAGTGAGAATTGATTATCACCATGTTTATTATGTGATGAAAATTCATCTTAGACGCCAATCCCAACTTCATCCTTCGATGGCAAACAGTCTTATGAAATGGGGCACTAAAATCCAACACAAAAGAGGATATTTCGCTTCAAAAAATCTTGATAGATATGAAGAGGGAATGTTTTTTTTTGCATTCATGTCACAATGGCAATTAAAGGTAAGATAATCGACACAAATAAAAATACATGATACATTTACCTGATCAATCATGTATTCTTTATTATATAGCTATTGAAAGAGAATGGAGATCTCGTATCTCTTGATTCGACCCATAAGACTTGTGTGGATGGTACCAACCATGACTGTTATCTCTACACACTTGTAGCAAGATGCAGGATTACTGGAAAGGGCAAACCATTGACGTGGATGATTACAAATTCACAAGCTCAATATCCAATCTTGTATTGGCTTCAATGGCTTAAGGATGAACATGGATATGTACCATCCCGTGTTATGATCGACGATTCTGATACAGAGATAGCTGCTATTAATAAGGCATATAATACTGTAAATGATGATGTATCATCTGGCACATATACTGACAATGTGAAGATACTTATCTGTCATTGGCATGTCCTTCGTGCATGGAAGAAAAATATTCTTACCAAACTCACGGCAAAACCATCCACGCCATCAAAAACTCTGAAGGAAAAGAGAGAAATGCGTGAAGTAGCACTCTCCCTAATGATGAATATGATGAGAGCTGAAACACCAGTTGATTTTGATCTTGAACATGAAAAGTTTGAGACCTGGTGTATTGATGTTGATGAAGAATGGGATGGCCCCGAGCTCCGAGCTCTATCAATATTTTGAAAGAGAGTTTCTTCGGAAACGTGAAAAATGGAGCCAAGCATGGCGTAATGTAAGTTTTTTTTTCTTAAAATATACACATTTTTATGTAGCATTTCCAATGATTCTTATAGCTTACCACATGTAAAAAAGCGCCATCATCATGTAAATACCAACAACTACATAGAGACTTGGCACCGCCAATTAAAGGAGGTATATTTGCCAAGTCTGAGAAGGCAACGTGTTGATGTACTTGTGTACATTCTTTGGAGTCTTGTTCTCCCTGATTTGATACAGGATCATCTTTGCACGGTAGCCAAGTTCAGGCTTCGTAGAATGAACAAGGCAGAAAGAACAAGGCTTGCCCGTGTGAATGAGCTGAATGGTAAGTAGTCGTTTTCATCAGTTTATCCAATATATATCACTATCATTCAAATTCTTATTGCAACTATAGAAGAAGAAGAAGCTGCCAGGATCGTTAGTCAACACGGTAACATAATCAAAGTACTTTCGTTCACGGACGAAAGTATTACATACGATGTGTTGTTCGATGTTGATGACGATTACATTATTTCTTGTACGTGTCCCGACAACGAAGCAAACGATTCACCATGCAAGCACATGTATTTAGTAGGTATTAATAGATGTACATTATATATATAATCTTGAACTAGTAATAATGTTTGTATAATCCAGGTTAATCGTTTTCTAAACATAAGCTTGATCCGCCCGACAACAGCTTCCTCATTATTATCATTATCATCATCACCATCATCATCATCATCATCATCACAAGTACAGCAGCAACCCCCGATCATCCAAACAGAAGAGGCTTCGCGTGTGGCATCGCAAGCCCTTCTCAATCTTCTCAATGAAGCTATGAAGAGGTATAGTATAAAATACAAAAAAAAAGATACGTTGAGTTAGCAGTGACAATTTAATAATGATTATACATATATATATATATAGATTTATAGATTCCTTTGAGGAACTAAAGATCCAAGTCCAAAAAATAAAAGATATAAAAAGTGTACCTGTTCATAGCCTTAATAGAATTTCCACAATGTTTCAAAATGAAACAAACGAGTTAAAAAGCTGGAATAGCAGAAATGGTCCTTCAAATCACCAGCCTTGTTATTAAAAAAAAATTTTTACATGAATATAAATATTAATATGTCAGGATGGTAGATGCATCGTCTTTAGTTTTTTTTTTGTGATGTTTTGTGAGAGAAGTGGGAGAGAGAAAAAAAAAACAAACGCGAAAAAAAAAATTACATCATCAGGCTTAATGGATTTGAATGTGTTTAATTGGTTGCTGAGCAAGAAAGCAGCAGAAATAAGTAGCAGCCAATGGAGATTGAGGTTTAGGGGCGCACAATTCAAGTTTTCGGTGTTTAATTGGTTGCTGAGCAAGAAAGCAGCAGAAATAAGTAGCAGCCAATGGAGATTGAGGTTTAGGGGCACACAATTCAAGTTTTCGGTCGTGCAAGCTTATATGTCATATAAAAACTTTGAATTTTTTACACGATTATTTGAAGCATAATGTACTATGTCTGTAAGGCCATCAGTTGTTTTTCAAGGCTCCAACGCCTCCTTTGTGGTTTTTTTTATTAAATACACGCACCTGAAGCATTGTCCTGTATATACTAAAATCATATATTTTTATGTGTTGAACTTTTTAAAATAAAGTACCAAGTTGTGTCTGTCTAGTTTGTCACAAAATATACTTTAAGCATCTAAAAAAGGATTCTTTTCTTCCACTGAATTACCATAATCCTAGTTTTACTGTTATACACTATTATGTGAATTGATTGCTGTTTTTTTGGTAATGCGAATAAATAATACACTCTACAAGTAACAAATGTTCTAGTTTCTGTGAAACCAATGTTATTTTCTATTCTATTTAATAACAAGCTCGTGTTTTCTAATCATTTGTTGAAACGTCGAATAAGTCCTATTTAAAAAAAATTATAACCTATTTGTCATCACAAAATTATGTATTCAAGAGACTACTCTTTTTTTTTCATAATAACTTTTCCTTCTTTAAGGGCTTGGGATAACAATAATCTTTAATCTAATCCAATATCGTTCTTCGATTTCAAATCCCTCGATGGCTCCCCAAATCTGACATTTTCAGGGAGTGGATCCAAGAGAACGTATCGATCTTTACCTTTGCGAAGTTCTGTCCATGGAATTTTTGCTTGTAGCTGTCCAAAGCTGGGGGCCTGCGCATCTATTACAATTATTTGGAATGGTGATCACCAAAAATGCATAGTCAACCCCACACATAAACTTACTGTAAAGTTTTCTGATCTCTTCTTTAATATAGTTGATAGTTTCTTGAACGGGTCCTGCATGTCGTAATCCAATCAAATCAGCATATATATTAGTATAAATAAAATACATCATACGTACCAGTCCTTTTAACGCATTGTCGTTTTGTCTTGCTAAGATTTGATTGACCATCGTTGCCTTCAGATATAGTATAGCTTGCAGCGTATGTAGTGTAATCTGTTTAAATTTATTAATGTGTTGTTGGTCTTTTTGAAATTCTGTATCGTCTATTACCATTAACCAGCGAGCTCTTGCAAAAGAAGTCAAACTTGGCTTGTAAATCTGCATATCGGGGGCCTTCTGCCAATGTTTGGCAACGCATCCAAAACTTTCCTCCCATTTCTACATTTTCAACAATGAGTTACAAATAACATGAAATTCATTAATAAATAAAACAACGCATTATACCTGTTCCCAAAAAAGAATCATACAAAAAGAACTCGTCACTTGACTTTCGAACATAGGGGAAACCTAAACAGACAAAGCTCTCTATACCGGTAACTGATCGTAGATACTTCAAGTCATTGTATACCCGTGAATAAACGTCTTTTGCGTACTCGGATCGAAGTTTGTTGGCGCGAGGCGTCAAATCAGCAAGAGCAACATAGCCTTTCAAACCTAAATCCAAGTTATGTTTCTCAGCCTTAGCCTTGAAATCGGCTTTTACGTCAGGAGTATACTCCTGGCTGTAACGCTTGATACGCTCCTTGTTGGTCTCTATTGTTGCAATTAGCAGTTAGTACACAAACATATACTCGTAATACTCACCTATAATTATTAACCTTTGAGAAGTCTTGTAGTCTCGAGTTCTTGGCTCCTTTTTTTAGCAACAAAGCTGTTCCAACCAGAACGAGCTTTTGTTGTCATGAACAACCTGGTAATGTGATTTCCACATCTCCTTTCCACTTCTTCCAAAGAAGCGCCAAGTTCAACAGCCAAAGATGCTTTCTTTTGCGCAAACTCTTGCATCAATTGAAAGCATCTCACATCAAGAACTCGTAAACGTTCATTTTCCTCTTTTTCCGCTTCATTTGGTTCCTCCATTTCTACAACTTCTTGCGCATTATACTCTACGCGCTGCTGCTGTTGATTCGCGTCGATCAATCCCCCATCTTGATCAACTGTGAGATTGTTACCCCATGTAAAAGATGTAGTTTGTATAGATTGATTTAAGTCCATAATAAAGAAAAAGAAGTTATTAGAATATAGTACGGTAAAGAAAAAACATGAAAATGTGCTTTTATTTTTTTTTAAGTTTTGTACTACATTATATTATTAAGCTACCATACGAGGAATCCAGTCACTACTTAAAAGCAATTTCTGCCTATGTCGGCTGATTTCGGCTGATTTCGGTCGTTCCTAAGGCCCACTTTTACAAATTTGAAACTACTTTGGAGGTAGCCGGCAGGGAAATATTAGCTGGAAATAATCATGCATAGCTGAAAGGGGTTATTTAGCCACAGCAAAAAAAATATAAATGGGTCGGTTTTTTTTTTCTTTTCCCACCTTATTTTTTCCTTTTTTGATAAAAAAAACACAATTGTAGAAACTATAATAAGATCTGAATTATATGTCTTTTTTTTGTGAGATATGTTTATCTTGTGAAAGAAAAAAAACAGAAGGACCAAATAGAGAGGTAAGTAGTATAAAGTTGGAGGAAACAAAACGGTAATTGTGTTCAAGAAACATGACTATATTCAACATGGAAGAGAGGGACACCGACAATATAAGAAAAGGAAAGCATTCTATTCAAAATGATTTATGTGCCTAAAGGAACGGAAACGTCATGGTTAGAACAAAAAAAAAGTATACAAAAAGATATAAAATAACAGTTGCTAAAACTTTCAAGACACGCGTTGCTTTAGTAATCTATATAACGAGCATCTCAACCAACAATGTAGTCGACAATCGTACATCAATATTGAACACAATGAACGTCAATCTATACTATCCTAAAAACAGTGTTACAAAAAAAAGAACCAAAGAACAAGCAAGCAACTACTTGTTTTCCAACTCACCAAACAAAGCTATTTTTAAAAGTTAAAAAAAGACTTTACTTTTGCAGCAAGCTATAATATGTTTTCTACGCCTAATATTATTAATAAAACAGCACATATTATCAAAGAAACACACGGATGATAAAAGGTTAAAGAGTGAATCAGGTATTAAAAGTATGAATTGGATTCCAAGTAGTGTTGTTGTTATGGCTAGCATATTATTATTATTATTATCATCAATAAAGTATATACATAAATTCTTTTGGATAATCGACTCTATCTTATTGGACGTTCTCGAGTATGCTGTTATCGATACCAGGATGGTTTCGATCCCTCATAATCATTATTGGAAATAAATATGCTAAAGGTTGAAACGAGAGTATTTAAAAGAGTGATTGGGTTACACACGAAGCATTTTTTCTTTCTTTTCTTCTCACTACTTTAAAAGTTATGCAACCTACCAATAACCGTCCTCCCCTAGAAACTTCCAATGAAGCAAGCGGTAATGATTTACCCTTTGATATTATTCGTCTGCACTTCTTGCTTACTCATAAATTGACACTAACATGAATCAACACATATATAGCCATCGCCAATCCTGAAGAAGCATTGGTAAATGAGCTTGAAGAAATAAAACGGAATGCTATCCGTGTGCTGACTTTGCGAGCAGCTTGTTATGCTGCGAAACAGCAGTATAGAGATGAGTTGAGGGACGGATGGATGTTAATCAACATCGCCTCTGAAGATCCTGCTGGATATCTTTGTGTTGGACGACGTTATGCTTCACAAGGACGACACCAGCGTGCCCTTGACGTGTTTAGGAAGGGTTTGGAGTCTGTACCTATGAGTCATTCTGACTACCATTGTCTCCTTCAAGGTAAAATGCATGCTCAGCAATCTCTTTAACGTTGAGCGCGTTTCGAAAGTTGCAGGTAAATAAAGAAAAAGTTTGGTTTAGGTGTACATGAAAAAAGCATTCACCTAATATATACATATATTTCCTTCTTCCTTTTTTTTCCCCATAAAATATATCTCTCAAGAAGAAAAAACAAAAAGCAATCTGGATCGGATGATGTTTAAATTTTTTCTCTTAAACAAAATAAAAAAAAAGATTGGAAACCTGTAGGATATGTATACAGTTGCAACCATAAAATATAATTAGTAGTAAATCAAACTGGATAGAGGTATATAAGAATGGCTGATGTATATGATTGGAAGACGTGAGTAGTTGTAAAATACAGCTTTACTTGTTCTCAGTTACTTTGCGATAACAAATCAATAAAAAAAAAATATAGAGGAGTTTATAGAAAGGGAGAGTAGAATTAGGTTTTATTAAAAGGTTGCGAAGTAGATGATTATATTAGGATATTTATTAGGAAATGATTGGAAAGGCGAGGTCAATATATGAAGCACATTTAGGAGGATCAATTTTGTCCATAGCAGACTCTAACCGTTGAATGATAGTCTCGTTTTTTCTTTGGTCTAGCAAAGAACGAGAACAGACACGTTGCACCTCTCGGAAAATTTTTTCCGCAGGGTTCCAAGAGCCATCATGGCGGGGAAGAAAAAAAACTTTGTGGCCCCAATCTTCTATTTCTTTCTTCACCTGCTCCACTTCTTCGGCCGGCCCACTATCCAAGCCAAAGAAAAAGTTTTCCCTGCTCTGATCACTGAGCTTGGTCATCACTCTCTTGACAAAGGCTGTCATGTCTTGAGTTGAAGTTGGACATTCAAGACAGCGAATCCCCTGCTCGACAATCCCAGCGGTGCCAAATGCAATCAACATACTCAGATCAGCAACGTCGTGGTGATCTTCCTCCTTGCGTGACTTTTTTGGTCTTGTTTCTGGGTATGTACGGCGCAAGTTGTAAACGTACGATGCTTCGCCAATAAAAATGCAATTTTCACGTACATTGACTTCACCGGCGTTCAACGTTTGCCAATACTTATGGGTGTATTCTTCTTCTTCTTCTTCCGAAGGCATGGATGGGTAGCTCGGAACCCGTTGGAAAGTAATTTGAGCATTTTTACGTAACCAATTTTGCAGAGATGACACTGCGGGTGTTGCGATGGTTCCATCATCCACAAAAGCAAAATAAATGTCCTCGACGGACATGTTTGGATTCTCATCCACCTCATTCAGAATAAAAGAAACAGTTTCTTCTGTGAAACTGCTCTTTGCTTTATGGCCTCTGGTGCTGGGGGATGCCTTACCACGAGCCTTGTAACGTCGAAGAGTGTCACGCAACGTACCCACCTTGATTCCGGTTCTTCCTGCTGCCTTATCAACACTCATGCCATAAATTTTGACACTTTCGACAGCAAGCGCAATCTTGGCATCTGAATACTTCTCATAATTCCCATTGGCACGTTGCGTCATAGGTTTCTTGACACGGCTACCATTGGGTCTCTTTGGAAGTTTACCAAACGACTTGTTGGTAACTTGCTGGCTGGTGGTACCAGATTGCTCGACAACATCGGCATTATCTGTCGATGCTGCTTCCTCGTCACGGACCTCTGTCATTTCGGTATCTTTTGTTATATATTGGTTAGTAAAAAGAATCACGATATGTTTGGCTAATACCTTATCAACCATCTGTTCGTTTTCCTTTCATAGGTTTACACTGTGATTATTTGAGTAGATATATTTTATATACATTATTTAACTCGTTTATGCATACCTTCACCCTGGAAACTCATTGTTCGTTGGAACATGGTACTTAAAACCACCGATGCTTCGAGTTCTGATTCGGTGCGGTTGTCGTTGTTGGTGTTGGCTTGGTTAGTGTTCATTGCTAAAGTAAGTTTATATTTATAACTTTTGTTAGTTCTACTCTAAAAATCATATTTATATATTTATAACTCTTTCCCTTATGTGAGAATAAAGCTTTGCACATACTGTGTAAATATTTACGATTAAAAGTTTATTGAAAAGAATAAGAAGGGAGGACAAAACAAAAAGTGTATCGAAGTGTTTTATATGTGTGTGGAGTTCTTAATGAATCATTCCGGATCAGAATAGTATCATTTTAAACCTAATATGTTTCAAACAAAAACATTGACAGATATGATCAATTGAAGAGACTTTGTTGGAACTAAAAAAAATGAGATATACTCACTTGTACACCGATCAATGATGTTAGATAATGTTAAAAAAAAACACTATACAATTAATAATGTTAACTTTGATATTAATAAAAACAACAATCATTAATCATAACGTAACACCAAAAAAAAAAGAACGCGTTCATAAATATTTGAAATTACTATCATGAGATTTTATTTTATTTCTCAACTATATATCTATTCCCACTTCTTATGCAACTATTCCTCTTCTTCTTTTGCAAATCAAGATTATACGATGGGAATGACTAGGAACTGTTATATACATAACAGCTGTGAAACTCTTAAAGTAATAATTCAACCTATAAAACAATGATTACCCATTATATCCATCCATAATATACATGTATCAATATACTTCTTTTTTTAAAGCGGGTTGATTGATGTGTAAAATTTCATCCTTCAAAAAAGAAACTATAAAGTTATTCTAGATATAACTAAATAATACGATGATCAACAAAATTGCAACATAGCACAATACATAACCATGCTTGTAAGATTGAAAGACAAATATTACGAAGACAAAGGATGGAATAGTTTTCAAACAATAGCCGGAAAACAGTTTAACGATCAAATTCATACACGATCTCAACTAACTGATTTGGATATTACAAATTCCCAAACGAGTACAATCAAAAGTAAATGGAAGTAGTTATATTGAAGTATTGTTAATTAACACGCGTTGGAATCTAGAAAGAAAAGGAAACACTTGTCATAGAGAAGTTGAAGTTTTAAATGAAGAAGGATGCAATAGTATAAAAAAGAAAAATATAAGTCCCCAGTTTTACTACAGCTGACTTTTTTGTCATACTTTTTTTTTTCTGTCTTCTTCCCTTTTGTAATTTTTTAAACCGAAAAATATATTTATAAAGTGATAAAATAGAATAAAATAAAGTGAGAAGAGGGATAATAGTTATGTAGTGGGAGGAAAGAATTTAAAGATCATCTTCATGTGCAATACACCGAGGAAAGAAGCTTATGGAGTGGGAAACCCATCCTTTATAATCACTAGGAGTTACCTTGGCAATTGCCGCGGAAATTCGATCCTCCAGTTGTTTTTGTTGTTTTTCGGTTTCTGTTCCTTCTTGGTTATCATCTTCCGTATCGTCTTCTGTATCGATTAACGCATTTTTGTACAATATCTTGATCTTGGAAAAAAATTCTTCGATAGGATTAAGGAACGGAGAATACCGTGGCAGCATTATGATATGATGGCCTCGCTTCTCTACCTCATCTTTAATCCACCGTGCTACATGAATTGGTGCATTATCAATAACCAAGTAGCACCCTGTGCGGCCTTGCTCCTCGAGACGATCCATAACCAAGTGCAAAAATGCAAGAAAGTCATGACTATTGGTTCCTTTTGTTTTTTTCATTTCTTGTTCACCATTTTTTTCTTCATCTTCTTTTTCCTTGGTTGTTTGAGACTTTTTTTTACCTTTGCCCTTCTTTTTTTTATCTGTTTTTTGAGGGATTCTCAGAGATGCTTCCACCAGCCCATCGTTACAAACAGCAGCCAAAAGAGTGATAGTTGGCGAACGTCTAGTCTTTACCTTGATACGCACTGGTCTTCCGCGTTCAGACCATCCATAATTACGCCGCATACTGGCATTAAACAGACATTCATCGATAAAAATACAATTACTTTCGTAATCAATTTGCTTACTATGAATGTACTGGCGCACCCACTCTTCTCTCATTCTTTTGGTATCGGTATCTGTACGACGTTCGGGATACCATCCTGCTCGCTTCAATGATAGACGACATTTCTGCGTCAGGTGTCGATGAAGGGTAGATTGTGAGATGGTCACATTAAATTTTTTTTCAAATGATTCTTGAATTTGTTGCAATGTGGCCGTGTTATGTTTCTTGATAAACATTTCAATATGTTCAGCACCTTGGCTGTCAATTTTCCCTTGCGTAGTTCTTGTTTTGGATTTTGGAAAAGCATTTCCAGTGGACTTGTGTTCGTTTATGATCTTTGTAACATTAGACCGACTGGTTCCCACAGATCGAGCGGCTGCATCATGCGTCATGCCATAAACTCGTACGCTGTTCAGTATTGTCTGGATCTGTTTTTCAGTCAAATTTTTACCATATGATTTACGGCTTTTCTTGCTAGGACGATTAGCAAGAGATGTAACTTGTTCTACAGTGGCAATAGAGGATAGTGTACCAATATTTGATAAGATTGATCGCATTACAGGAAGATTTGCCACTTGCGGATCCGTCTTGTTTTCGCTTTCATCATGGCTATCACAATCAGCGTTCCGGTATACATAGCGGGACTCTGGGAGTATACTGTCGTTCAGTTGCTCATCTTCACTCATAGGATTTACATCGCCATCTAATATGAAGATATGGTTATATAAATAAATATTATTTTCATAAAAGCTCTCTTACCATCTTCGACTTCCGAGCTATTTGATTCAACCGTCTCTTCGTTCATTAGCATTTCCTGATCACAATTTCTACCTATTTATTACCAAAGTTAGTACTTTATATTTAATCTATCAAAGTGCTACTGACCAGGTTGCTTATTTTGCTTAGCATTCAAACTAATTGAACTAAAAGCCTTAGCTAATGTGGATGATCTCGCTGTCTGGGAGCGAGTTTTTGGGACATATGTTCGTTTTGTTACTCTGCCAGTATTGCGAGTTTTTAAGGAAGTAGTGTTGGTCATTGATGTTAGAAAATGTGTAAAAATTGTAAACAAGAAGAAAAAAATAGTAATAACGATAAAGCTTTATTTATTCTTTTAATAACTTTTCTACTGGTACTACTGGAGTACCAAATATTTTGATACATGAAAAGGGAATTGTTCTGTATTTTGTAATTTTCAGAGGCGGTTTGACTACCAATGTTGGTGAGCAGATGTTTGATGAGAATGCATCAAGATCATTTTGAAGCGCTGATTGCTTTTGCATCGAGATCTTGATAGCTTTGTCTTGTGCTTAAATATTATGATATGTGTTAATATCCCTGTCATTTTTTTTCTTTTTGTTTTCTTTTATAAAACATAGTTTCTTACTTTGGGTTTCTTCTAAGCTCAAATCATTCAGTCTTCTTGCGAGCTCATGCTCCTCCTGCTGACCATGCGTCTCCTGTAACAATTGAACTGAGCCGATCAAAGACTTAAGTCGAGTAGAAGCAGCTCTTAGTTCTGCAGCAGTAGGACCAGCCTTCTTCAAGCTTTTTCTTGGGATGGCTTGTCTTTTTCTTTCTGTTGTTTTTTTTGTTTTCGCCATTATTGGTAAAAAGGATCGTATGAAAGGTTCGCGCACAAATCAAGATAATTATCACTAGTTATGGCGTAACTATATTTGAACGAGAAAAAAACAAATCCCATCATAGCAATTTGGATTCAGTACCACTTCACTTTTTTTTTCCATATTCTTTCAGTTGTTTTTGGCGTTCCTTTCTGATCAATCATAGTTTATTTGGGTGTACTAAAGTTTCACACGCCAGTTTCAATTTTTCAGAAGTAAATCCAATAATAGATTACCCAAAACAAATGATCATCTCGTTTCAGTCGCTTGCCCTTTTTTATTATGTATTTCCAATATGATTATGAAAAATCAAAATTATCACTCCATGAACCCCATCCATGACAACCTGCACTAAATTATCCAGCAGGGTATGTTCGATTATCCAAAAGCATTTCAGTATATAAATCAATTTCTAACTTCCATATTTTATTGATAATATTAATCGATAACCATCGTGTATCTATACTAGCCACAACAACACTAGAAAGTCCATCTTTTCAACCAATTTATGGTTGTAATACCTGATCCACTCTTTGTCCTTTTCTCATCCATGTGTTTGTTTAATAATAAGTGCTGTTAAATTGATAGTATCAGGCCCAGATGACGTATTTTGATAATCGTATCTTTATAGTAATTATGGGTCAGCTTAATCATAGATATCATTATCAATTGAACACAACCGCTTCCAGTTAAGGCATAACTATACCTTTAATTGCTCAGAATTAAAATAAAAAGTGGCAAGATCAAGTAATAATTATCAAAGTCAAGTACCGATAACTATAAATAAATTACCTCAAAAGATAATGTATAAGTAGGTTATATAAAGAAAAAGTTCAATCTTAATATACTGTGCTGAAGAATAAGATTTAATATAAGAAAATGAAAATGAATTAATTGAATAGAATTGAAGAATGTAACTTACTTTACTAATAAATCATATTGCTTAAGATATAATATTAATTATCTATCAATAAATGTAACAATAGAGGACAATCGTTTATTGAAAGTAAAAAAAAAAGGGGAGAGTGGCAAAGTAAAATAATAAGGTTTCTTTCGTAAGATTTCCTGGGGCATGGGAATTAGTTGTCTTTCCAAAAAAGAATAAATAAGACTTCGGAAGCCGCGATGAAAAAAAAAACATATTCTCTTTTTTCTTCTTTATTATTGTCCTACTTTTACTTTTTCTCATCTTGAAAGACATCATTAAATTTATCAATATAATTCATCAATAAATGTATTCAAGAGTCAATAAGAACTGTTCCCTTCGAGCCATCAGTTTCCATTGGTTTCATTGGCTTGGATAGTAAGTTTTGAAATTCTCGTTTTTATTGCTGAATACTTTTACAAACTATTGCCTCATAACGGTTAACAAAGACATTAACTACAGTTCTCCTTGACAGTTTTTTTTTTATTTTTTTCCCTCTAGGAATCATATGTATTATTTTTGGTTTCTTGCCTCCAGAAGCTGTCGCCGAATCTACTATGGTTTCAAAGCTGTAGGCACAACAGCTTTTTCGTTGCGACAGCTGCTGGTCGGATGTCATAGTTACCGAGTTATCAGGTGGAGATTTCCTTTACCCTTGCCAACAATTAACTCATATAATCCACCACGTCCATAACCTCACGCATCCATACGGTAGTCATTATCTTCAACTTTTCCTTAACCGTATAGTTCGCACTCATTCCGACACGCATTTTAAATCCATCACCTCCGCTTCTCATTATATTTCACCTAAATCTCAAAGTAAGTAAAACAAAATTCGGTCATAATATATAATCGTTCTTTTTTGTGCATAATAAAATATGCGTTATCGAAGTATGGATAGCTTCTTATTGATGCATTGTATATAACAATATGTTTACTAACAAGTGTCTCCGTTTGCTTTTTTTTATTTCTATATTATATCAACAACGCTAAAAGCATATAACACGAAAACCCTTATCAAACCACCCACACCGCAATTTCTTGTCAACTTTCTTTCCATCCTTATACGTAAAAATCATGCCACTTTAGAATCAATCATTTTACCAAACACAACCCGCATTTCCCCACAAATCATCAAATCCGCATTGATTCCAAAATTACCATCAATTCCATTCATTTCATCAAACAAGAACCTACACCCATTCGCCCTAAACCAGTTTACTATCCATCGGATGTGGGCGGATGGAATAATAGATACAAAAATAAAAATAAAAAACATATTAAAATTAAATATACGAATGAATTTGGGCAAAATAATGAAGATACATGGGATGGTTTTAGTTACTCAAATGATATATATACGAGGAAACCTAGAAATAACTGAGAATAGATAAGGATGAAGAAGAAACACATATATGTACGTATATATGTATATATCACCTAACACTGTTCGTTTTACAATATAAGTTGATTGCTAAACATAGAGAACAAAAAGACATTAAATAGTTTCTTGAATGGAAAATATGTCTTTTGAAACTTCATATCAATGAATAATACATTCCTTGTTCGTATATATTTGTTTTTTTTATCAAATACAACCAATAGTACTTAAACACTATATACTTTTTTTTATTTTTATTGTTTATATATCTTCTATTATCAATAATAATAATAATAATAATAATAATAATAATAATAATAATAATAATAATAATAATACAAATAATACAATATTGATTAAGATTGCTCACTGTTATTAATCATCTTTATTGATACTTTGTTTATACCAACATCTTGTTTATAATAACTTTTGTTACACATCAGATTATCTAGTGTGAGATTGTTTTCATTCAACAAAATACAATCATGCTTTTGCACTACCTGATTTTGCCCCACTGAAATATTTATTGAAAGTCAAAAGTAATAAAGAAATACTGTAATCCTACGAGACTAGAAATAATCGATTGATCCTTTACTTTTTCAAAAAAAATATACTGTTTATGTCCACCAAAACCGCGTCGGGCGATCATTGATTGCTGCACTTTTGTCAAAAATATACCTTTATTTTGAAATGACAAAAATAGTAGTGTTAAGAAAGGAAAGATGTTGACGATAATAATAGCAAATAAACAAATTGTACATCATAACAAAAACAGTAAAAAACTTTTATACAACATGATAGTAAAATTATAATAATAGTCTAAGTATAATAAATAATATCCTGCTAGGTTACACTTTTCGTTTTTATGTATAGAATACTATTCACATGGCTTTTCGGTATTAAGATAATAATACATGACTATATTGTTATAAATTGACACACTATACAATATAACGAGTGACTTACCGAATATTATATAAGATGGAAAGGTAACGGAACATGTAAAATATTGTTCGAGCTCATGTACTCTCGTCGATTTGGCGTAAATTTAAACAATAATACGGAAACTCACTCGGACGTTCACAAAACACATATCCGACTTGTTTGTTTTGCACTTTAAATTTAGCCAAACGATCTATTTAGATCGGCCCGAGTTAGATTCACTATATATATGATCTCATATGAAAACATTTTTCTATTTTTTCCAGTAGTACAATATGACAGAAATGGTCCACATTCACAAGTAGTGCCAGTACTACAAAACACAACAATGAACAAGAAGAGTATTTTATTTATGGCCTGAAATAGAGCAGTGTATACTTAATATAAACTTTGCTTTTGATGAGCAAGATATTTTAATTCAAACAATTTTTTATTACTCTAATAAACTCGGATTGCCATTTTTGACGTTCCATGCATCTGCTGTTACATTTACCTTAGAATAAATACAATACTTTGAGTACATCAACACACGCTTGTTTTATTTCTTTCATTTGATCTTTAGCTACTTTCTCACAAACATGTCCATTTTTAGCAACACTACTATAACATATAAATTTTTATACGCATTTTTCGTTGCTCCAGATCCAACTGACGAACAAATCCGACTCCAATTCACAACAGACGAACAAGAGGAATGTTTTCTTAGCAGTTATTTTGAAGGAATGGGTGTTAGTCAAGCAGCTCGAGAAGCTCGGATATGGGCAGCTACTGGTAATATTATTCTTGACACATATTTGTCAATGAATAAAGATGGTACATAGTAATGTTTATACTGGCAGATATTTTTTATACGATTCTAATCACTCTTTTAAGAATGCGTGTATATGGCAGAAGGAAAACTAATCCGAACAATTCGAGGACCACGAATTTTTTAAAAACTTGATATGTATAATATGTGTAAATAAAAGCGCTCAATTAAATCGTCCCCGCCACTTTATTATCTAAAATATTTTACTTCTTTACCTGTTCTTTTTCTCTTTTGTAAAAAAAAAATTCCAAATGGTCAATACAATACGCAATGTATTCTTATATCTTTATATTTTTATATTTATATATTTACAATATAAATTACAACGTATTTCTTCTCTAATTACCATTGTTCATTGAAACACCCCTTTTTTTTCTCTCTTTTAACAGGTTTCGATATAATAATTATTCCGAGAGTGTCTTTATATACAAAAAAAAAATCAACTACTATAAGAATTGTTACTTTCTAACGAAACGTTATTATTGACTACATCCATTTTATTTCATTCATTAGACTACATTGACTCTTACTACTTCAACTGTATTTCTGCCGCAAAAAAAACACTTATACACACGATATCATCCACTCACTCGCATCTATATCTGTATATGATCCGTCAAGAGCATTAGGTTTGTATAAACACATTTATCTTAGATCCACGTATTCTTTTTTACTGTCCTTTATTAGCAGAACGCTATATTCTCTCGAATAAGAATGATTAATACACACAAGATTAAATAATACTCTAATATACACACACATCTCTTTTTCCCTGCTACATTATTATAATGTTTTTGTTTACTATCGATACTGGTATCTTATTTTATTTTTCTTCAGATAGATTATATAACTTGTGCTGATAACTATTGAAACAATAACTATTGAAAAAAAAAAAGTGTTCTGGATATGGATTGATATTACGCTTGGTATACGTGGATTTGGATAATGTATATTTGGATAGTATGAAATAGAGAGATTATTGGGGTTGTTAATTATGTTATACATATCATTGCGGTAATGGTAATAAATTATTCTATGGATAGTTTTTTTTTTGAGTAATGGTATTTGCTATTATTTATTATGGGAACGGTCAAAATATTATTATTGTTATGAAATAATATAGGAAATGTTGTAACATAAATAATGTTAAGAATAATATGGTATAAAAGATATAATGAACTAGGACGAGTTATAACATTTCGACATCTTTGGGATTAGATCATTTGAAAAACATAGATTTAAAAAGGTTGTTGAATCTTCAAGTTGAATACAATAATAATAATCACATTTATTGACTTGCTACCTGAAAATAAATTAAGAACATGGCATACTTTTTTAATGCAATATTTTTATGCTCTTTTATAAGTAGCCTCGTTGACACATTACCACTTTGAATCTATTGGATCCTTGGATAGTCGGATTGGATGGTAAATATATCCATTGGCATCTAAACGTTCGGATGAGATAATAATGCTAGATCCACACATTATTTTTTACTATCATTAATCAACAGAACACTATATTCTGTCAGATAAAATAAATAATACCACAACAATATATAATACTTTAATATACGTGAAATAAACTTCGTATTATCTGAACAGTCTCCAATATATTGTACTACTTCTAATATAAACGAGAGAATATCGATATATCTATATATATATATATATAGAAGCATTTGTTCAGAAGGGATTGGGTATATTATTGGATGGGACATATATCTAGTATACTGATCAAGGATTTTGAGCTAACATGATTATAAGGATCGAAACCATCCTGGTATCGATAACAACATACTCGAGAACGTCCAATAAGATAGAGTCGATTATCCAAAAGAATTTATGTATATACTTTATTGATGATGATGATAATAATATACTACGTAGCCATAACAACAACACTACTTGGAAGCCAATTCATACTTTTAATACCTGATTCACTCTTTAACCTTTTATCATCCGTGTGTTTCTTTGATAATATGTGCTGTTTTATTAATAATATTAGGCGTAG